>APFE030958266.1:88332-151233 GCA_000404065.3 Pinus taeda
TAGAGTCATAGTTAGTTAATGAGTCAAAAAAGCTCAGATTAATAATAATTGTAAGTGGTTGACCTACATTATAAAAAAGGGACCACAATTAGTTGTAAATGCACCATAGTTAATAAATAATATGGTTAACCCATGTTATGCAAGGGACCACTAGTAGTTAGGGCTTTGTATGTCATTAAGCTATAAATAGTCTTAATTATTAAGGGAAATATGATCGAGTCTTATTGTGATTGAGCTCCACCCTATTAGAGGTTTCCCCCTCGAAGAGGTAAGTGAACATTGTAATGTTCTTCTAAATAATAAAATATTTTGCAGTTTGTCTCATTTCATGTGATAATTCTATGTTTTGGGCTACATTTCTTTGTATTTTTTGGTATTTTTTATTTCTCTCAGTTCAAGAGTATAACAAATAAAATCTATCACAACTTCTTACGAGAAGGATTCCCATCTCCCAGTCTCATGTTCCTCTCCCCCTCTCTCTCGTATACTATTGTGACATGGCATTCTCGAGTACTAATACATGATTTTTTTCATCATATGTTAAAGTTGTTTCCATCAATATTGGATCATCAACTTTCTTACAACTACAACATAATGTCCCCAAGGTTCAGGACCCAAAGGTCTTGAGACGTAATTTTTTCTCGTCAATTCTAGGAGGGAATTACCATTTATCTCACTTGTCAATCTCGACCTCATCTTATTAAGTGCATAAATCATACCCTTGAGATGACATTATCCCATGTGGCCTCCTCTGATAGCACCACGTGTCATCCATTTTGGGCCCCTTTGACCCCCTGATATAGTCAATTTTGGTTGCCACATGACACACCACCTTGGCACCACATCGGCTTGGTTCCATCTCAACATGCCACCTAACCTTTTTCCCATTGATCTTGAAACTTGATGCAAAGTTGATCTTTCCCTTTATAACTAAATTATCCCTTTTTGGATTTTACCATCCTAAGGCCCCCATTCCTTGTGATCGCGTACTTTGGCATCTAGGGAGATGTGCAATAGGTGGAACCTTTATAGTAGACCATGTTCCTATATTAACCTCCATCATCAACTCTTGACTACAACCTTCAACCATTGATCACTTACGTGGGATCTTCCATAATCCTGAGACCAGACATGGGAATCCCTTCTTGTTAACTATTGGTGAAAATCCTCCATCTCTAATCTGAGATATTTAATTTATTTATGTTTACAAAATTGCATGAAAAAGAGCATGAAAAACCACATGTGAAAACACTTAAAGAAGAGGAAACATAAAGGATACCATAAATATAATGCACACAAACATTTGATATTGGAGTTCGCTAAGTGTGAACTACATCTCAGGGCCCTACTTCAATAGTGGGTAGGAATCTTCATTCAAGTTAGTAAAAATAAGAAGTACATGGAAAAATACATCATTATACCTCCAACCCTAGGAGTGAAATGAAAATGGGTTTCTTAAATACAAAAATAGACTACACTAATGAAATCCTCTCAAAATTGTGAGAAATTTGAGTATAAACTTGACTATATTCTTGCACCTGCGCCTTTAGCCCCTCAGAGTATCTAAGATATTCCATGCAAATTCTATGGGAAAATATTCTTTTAATATTACCCTGGTATATTCATGTCTCAAAAATCATGCAACACAGTTCCACCATCTGGGTTATGCTTGTTGGCGTTGTTCCAAACTCTGGGTTCCTGGCCCGCCCGTTAGCCCTTTCCTTGTCCGCACAATCGAGTTCACTTTAAATAATTATCAATGGGTGGTGATTCCAATGGTGGGTCATTTTCCCAATGACAATGCACCTGTATATAATCTATTGGTTGGGTTCAGTCAGGGTTTCCAATCCTACAATTAACCACATGCATCGTTGTGTTTAACTATTAATACATATCTATATATATATGTGTGTTTTTGTGTGTATTGATGGGGTTGGAGGATCTGCTCAGTTGGTGGCCCACAACCCTATTACCACCAAATTTATCCCAATTCCAAAACTAATCAACTGTCAAGAAAGTGGAATGGGCTCTGCCTAATTTATCTAGCCCAGATTTGATTGGAAAATCACGGGGTGTCGCATGGCACCCAATGATTCTCTCACATGGTTCCATTGGATTGGGCCACAAATCCAACCATATAGCCAATCTTAGTTTGACATGTGGTGGTACCATATTATTCCATACCATTGACCGAATTGTTGACTAGGGTGTTGACTAGGCTGCCACATGAGAACCATCCACCTACAAAAAAAAAAATTAGATGTTCGATGAAAACTTCAAATGGACATAACTTTTGCATACATTGTCAGATTGAGGTGTCATTTATGTCGTTGGATTCAAAATGATGATGTATGTTATTTGATATAGGTTTCATTGATATTTGAGGACTTTGAAATTTTGGCCTTATGGGATCCTCTTGGATCATTCCTTCCCAATGAGAATATTTTGGGCCTCCAAAAGCCTTATCAATCAACTAGCAAGTGAGGTTATTTCTCCCTCACTTTCTCCTTTTCAATCCACTGGGTCTTACTTGGATGCATCCCTTTCAAACCCACATGAAGGTACTCCACATCTCCCCATCATGAAGTCTTGGTCCTCCTATCAAGGATGATGTCTTCAGGCAACTTGTCCAAATACTCTGGTGCAAAATCATCCACTAAATGTACCTATCCTCTCTCCTCTGGTTTGATGATCATGGGTGGCTCATAGAGTTTCAAGTTTTCAACATTCACCATGAAATACATCTAGATATATGCTGGAAGATCAAGGTGATAAGAATTTTTCATAATCTTCTCCAAGATGGTGAAAGGGCCATATATTGTTGGTCTCAATTTCTATCCTTCTCCCTTCATCTTGTCCTTGCTAATATGGATCCATACCCTGTCTCCAACTTGGAACTAATGATCAACTCGATGTTTGCCATGCTGAGTTTTGTGTCAAGTCTGAATCTTCTCTAAGTGTTCCTGCACTGCTTGATGAATCATTTGGATCTGCTGAATGAACTTTTGTTATTTGTCCTCGTCACTTTGTTCTCTTGAATCCTATTCCTTCCAAAAGACAGTGTAAGGGATATTTTGGTAGGTACCCAAAGCATGTCTCAAACATTGTTCTTTGAGTAGTTGAGTGCATGACCAATTTGTATGCATGTTATACATAATGGATTTGCTCATCCCACAACTTGGGATGTTTGCTGCAATAGACTTAAAGCAATTGAACCATTTTTCAATTGAAAACCTATGTTTGTCCATCAATTTGTGGATGGAATGTCATGCTCCTCTTTAGTTTGGTGTCCACCATCTTACACACTCTTTTTCAAAACTCCCTAGGGAATTGAGAGTCTTGATCAAATACAATGGATGCGTGTAGCCCAAAGTGAGCCCATACATACTGAAAGAAGAGTTGAGTAGTATGATCAGTAGTAATATTCTTCTTACATGGCATTAGGATACACATGTTACTAAACCTATCCAACATGACATATGAATAATAATGACCCTTTCTTGATAAAGGAAACCCTCCTACAAAGTCCATGGAGACACTTTCCCAAGGACAAGAAGGAACATGGTATGGTGTGTATAGCCCTAATTTTCTATTAGTGGGCTTACAAACATAACACATCACACAACCCTTTACATATTTTGATCCAATATCTTTCATATGAGGCCAATATAAAAACCTTTGCATCTAAGACATAATCTTTCCTACACCAAAATGACTAGAAACAAGAGAAGTGTGAGCTCCTCATATTACATGGACTCTTTCATTGGTTGGAATATATAATTTTCCAAGGTGGTATAATAGTTTGACTTACAAATGGTATTTGTCTACCTGCAATCCATGGGTTAGCTTCTCATAAATTTCCTTGAAATCTTCATCAACATGATATTTCTCAATATAAATTTCATGACACAAAGAAGCATTTTTCAAAATAACAAATGCAAAAATAGGAGGTGTAAAGAATATATTTGCTACTTTGTTGCTTGTACCATTTTTGTGCTTGATTACCAAGTGAAATTGTTGAAGAAATCCCATCCACCTGAAATGACGAGCATGTTTCAACTTGGTTTGTGACTGGAGTTATTGTAAGGGTTGGTTCTCTGTATGAATAATAGTCCCATTCCCAATCAAGTAATGTTTCCATTTACTGACTCTTTGCACCAAAGCATACAACTCCTTATCATAAGTAGGATAGTTTACAATAGCTTGAGAGAAATTATTTGAATGGTAACAAACTAGTTTCCATTGTTGCATCAACACTGCACCCATGGCATAACCATCAAAATCTATCTCAATCTTGAATGGTTTTTGGAGTCAGGCAAGGCTAGTATTGGTGTGGTACTAATATTTTCCTGAGGGTTTCAAATCCTTATGTTCCTTTACTTCACATTGGTTAAAACATGCAAAGTAGGTGTTATTGTTGGGAATGGGTTCCCCTAAAGTCAATTTTGGGGTCAAAAGCCTAATTTTTGGGGCAAAAAGCCCAGATTTTGTATGAAAGAATGTAAATTCTCTGCATCTTTGGTCACGGAGCAAGAATATGTAAAGAGTCATTAAGGGTTTCCTCCCTTATTTTGTGTAAGTCATGTCGGCTTTAGAGATCTACCCATGGTCCGTGGACCATGGGATTTTATAAAAAGAAGTCCTAGAAGAGTCTCTTAGTAGTTCAGTTCAGTAGATCATGGAGGAGTCAATGATGTAATGGGTATGTGAGAGCTAAGATCGAAGAGTTTTAGTGTAGGAAGGAGGTTTGTAGATGTGTGTGCAGAGGCCTAAGGTAGAAATCTGAAGCTGAGTGCACAAACCTCTGCAGCTGTGTGCGCAGGGTAGTCAAATTTTCTACTAGAAATCTGGATTATCAATAAAGAGAAGTATTCTGAAATTACCTATGTATTTTACTTTTGTTAATTGCATGTGATTATGTTACGTTGAACACTAGGTTTATGTTTTAATGCTATTTTGATGCGCGAATCTATATGTTTCTCTTTGTTATATGAATGTAAGAAAATATATATGTTTACATGAAGATAATCATAACTACATGTTAAGACTGTACGAAACTAAGATAATCTGAGTAAATACAAAAGTAAGTGTAATTACAAAGGCGCATAAGTGCCTGATCAATCTATTTAGGGTATGCACAAGACAGTCATGGACCTTCACGGAGGACTCTAGGACGATTATGAAAGGTGTATCGATAAGCCCTAGAGGGCTTATCAATCTGTACGAAGGTAGAGTGAAGGTCTAAAAGTGACATCATTACCATCTCAGGGTGCGAAAAGTTGGTTCCCGCATCCCCCAATACTACTTCGGGTGAGACTTCAGTCCATGCTCCGTGGATTGATGCCGATTCCCGAAAGGGCCAGTAGTGTATGGATTTGCTTGGCTGACTAACATTGAACTTGGGTCAGGGCCCATCAAGCCAACAAATGGATCCGTTGCTAGGACTGGGATCTGCATGAGAGATGTGTTATGTCACATCATTGGAATCCAACTAAGAAAGAGATTGAAGACTGGTTGGATAGAAAGATCTACAATTTCGAAGCGCAAGAAAACATGAATCCACGATTTATGAAAGAATAGTTGTTGGAAAGATATCTGTACACAGAGATACATGAAATCTTCTTCTCTTCCTTCTCGATTGAATTATATGCATGGATTGTTAAGTTGGCAGACAGCCAAGGGAGGTGGAAGCTTGACTGTCCAATTGTCTGGACCCTATTGTTAGTGCAGAGATTGGAAGCCTCTGAAGATAATATCGCATATGTTGTCAATTATTGGCTCAATCGTATCATAGAAGGATATGTGACAGAGTTCTTGGTCGATACTTCGGTCAGTTAGAGCAAAGCAGAGCGGTGCTTCTTCAAAGGACCGTGAAGTAAGTATTTAAGGTCCTTAAATACTTGGATTAAGATGCTATTGTGTGAAAAGTGGGTTATTCAATTACCTTGATGTTTGGGGCTACACAAAGTGGAAGGACTTTCAGGAAGGAGGAAAAAAAGGCCCTGAATATAGTCCGTTGATTGAACTTCCTTTGAGTGACGACGAGGGAGCAGCATCGACTTCTCCGCAGAGGGTTGTTCAATTAATAAGATAAGGTTTCCCGCAAATACCTCATCCACCCACACCACCCCCATATTCACCTGCACCTCTTACACCCTCACCCACACACTGCCACCTCCACCACCATTCAATATGGAAAATTTAGTAAAGCTACTTGTGTTCAAGGGCTTGGGAAATGAGGACACAGACCAATTTTGGTTCATCGCAAAGGCTATATAGGAAGCTCAGGGTATTACTGATGATCAAATGAAGAAGGCAACATTGTTTAGTGTTTTTCAGGAACACGCGCTAACATGGTACATTAAGTACTACACTACTAACCCAATGGTTGTGTTAGCAGATATCCAAACCGCGTTGAATAAGGAATTTAGTAGACCTAAGTTTGAAGCACAATTAATCGTGGGATTCAAAGAGATCATGATGAAGCCTAGAAAGACACCCTGGATCTGGATCAGAGATTGAAGTGTACGATCTGTGAAGCTAACATGAATTTGACAGATGGGAAACACCACAAATGGTTTATGGCTTCGCTACTGCCTCACCTAAGGGTTGTGCTATTGCAACAAAATATTGGGACCCAAGCAGAAGCCCTGGAGATTGCAATGAGACTACATGAAATAGTAATGCAAGATCCAAACCTAAGGGTTCAGCAAAGCCATGCATAGTTACAGAACCTATGCTTAGAATACAGAGTCTGAAGAATGATAGGAAAATTCGGCCAGAGGTGCGTGAAGAGAGTTAGTGCCTGAAATGAAAAGGTTAGGGCCATGACAAAGATCATTGCCCAGTCTTTGCAAATTATGTTGCAGCAGGAGGACCAATGTATCTAAGGCTGGAAGCTCAAGTAGGGCCAAGCGCAGGGCCTGCGCTATGGTATGTTATCTGTTAGGTAATTGGAAAACATGTGACTGACAATTTCCATTTGTTGTAGAAATTTGTATAGACACCGCAACAACTCTTCTGCAACTTCTATCAATCAGTGGGTCATGATGAGCTCAATTGTCATAGCTATGAGTTGATGATGGAAAGAACACCTATGTATAGAGTTCAGGCAGAAACACGACCTTCTGATCAAGGTGTTGGGGAAGCGCAAGGAGGATATCAAGGGTGCTGATGAGGCCGAGGTGGAGGAAGACCTGGAAGAGGTCGGGGACAGGTGATTCGTTATAATTGCAGAGGACTAGGACACTAAGCAGGGGAATGCACAAACCTGACGCATCTTCCATGTCAATATTGTATGCAGTTTGACCATGCAATGAAGGATTTCTCTATATTGTTGGCTAAGATATGCGATAAGGGGGCGCAACCTCCGCAGCCAACTCAAAACCTGCAAATGATGAGGGCTAAGCCTCGGGAGGAAGATCCTAAGGTAAATATTGTGCTTTGGAGTGGGACAACGACTGGTGAAGATAAGGGGAAGTAGCCTAAAGAAGGTGAGTGGGTTTGCAAAGCGCTAAAAAATGAGACCAGGTTTGATCTAGAATGTGTAAAAGAAACGTTTATGGAGGCAAAGAAAAGTTTCATTGAGGCCTCTATGTTAGGGAGTCAGAAGAAGCCAGTTGAAGAATTGGACCCGTCCATGATTACAACATTTCTGGAGACCTACATGAAACTTCTACGTGATAGCAAGGCTATGAAAGGACTGTATGAGTTGATCAATTGGTGTGCTGGGAAGGAAAACGCTACTGACGTACCGTGTGTAGTTAGAAATATGGGTATGCATAAGGTAAGAACTAAACATGAGATGAGACCCACTGCGCAGATAGGAGAATACAAAATGGACCAAGTTATCTTAGACCTAGGATCGAACGTGAATGTTGTGCCTAAACAAACATGGGAACAAATGGGGAGACCCACGCTACAATGGTCTCTGATTCAGTTAAGGATGGCGAACCAATAGAAGATCATCCCCATGGGATGACTTTAAGGTGTAACAATGGATATTGAAGGAGCAAGCGCGTTGGCAGACTTTGAAGTGATAGAGATTGTGGATGACAACAGCCCCTACCCTGCACTCCTTGGGATTGATTGGGCCACTGACATGAATGGGGTTATTAATCTGAAGAAGTGAAAGATGACGTTTGAGAAGAAATCGCTTCACGTCATAGTACCCTTGGATCCTGCAGAAGGACCATGCTATACTAAACCGGTCCGCGATTATGAAAGTGATGATGATTTGAACCACATATATAAGATAACAGTGCGGGATCAAGATTGGGTGAATCTAACAGCAGATGGATGTATTGATTGGGATTATGAAAGTTCTTGTACATCAGATTCAAACAAAGAATTGGAGCATTGGCAAAACCGATTACATGAAATCTCTACATTGTGTTGTAATATGATGACGAAATCTTTATGCCATGTATCTTCGGAGGTGAGAAGTCTGTCATATTATGATGGGTTGACTGATGTTGATGCATTTTTGGATGCCTTTGAAAGGGAAGTGCCAGAGAAGTATAGCTTCCAGGCCATGGATTGAGCATTGCGCACTACACCTGCAAGATGGTGGGGTACGCACAAAGATAGCTTTGATGATTGGCGCGAATATACAAGAATGATGAGAGTACACTTTGGACATCCAAAGGTGCGATTAATGGAAAAATATGATGGGAGGAATGATCCACATAATCACTTGGCCAAATGGCCTAAATTTTATGGAGCAGAGCCCCAGCCTGAAAGGGTGCATCTGTTCTGCCATACTTTAGATGTGATACTGATGAATTGGTATTTGGATACGGAGCTCTGCCATGACACTGAAGAATGGGATATTTTGCACCAAAGGTTCTTAATGACATTAAACTTTCAGGATGGATTTTAATGTATTGGTGAAGTGCTACAAGAGGTTAAAGCAACGATCTTCAAGATACTGCAAGATCCTTTAGATATGATTCATTTTGATTGGACCACTCAGCTGAGCCACGCGCTAGAGTGCTATAATGTGATTGTTGAAGAAGAAGATGAGGATCCGAGGAAGATTAATATTCTGGAAACTGAAGGTCACCGTGAAGTTGAAGGACCGAAAATAGAGAAACCCAACATAACCGTGCCACTCAAAACTAGACAAGTAAACTCGATGCAAAGCCAGTCAAGAAAAGGCCTTACTACCTAAATCTGAAGTATAAAGAAAAGGTTTGCTTAGAGTTGGATAAGATGATCTCAGTAGGAATTATCGAGCCAGTGGAATAATCTGATTGGGTAAGCCCAATGGTAGTCCAAGAGAAGAAGCAGAAGGATGAAATAAGGATATGCGTAGACCTCAGGAAGTTAAATGATGCTTGCATGCATGATCCTTTCCAAACTCATTTTATCGATAAGGTACTGGATAATGTAGGTGGGTAGGAAGCATATTCATTCATTGATGGGTTCTTTGGGTACCATCATATCAAATTCGCACACGAGGATAGAAGTAAGATGACCTTCACGACTGAGCGAGGATTATTTCAGTACACTGCAATGCCTTTTGGGCTAAAGAATGCATCAGCAGTCTTTCCGTGCGTAGTCATCGCGGCATTCAAGGACTTCATTCATAAATTTCTGGATGTATAATTTGATGATTGGATAGTGTTTGGATTGGTAAAGCATCATGTGGCAAGTATGCGCTTGATGCTAGATACATGTCGGAGGTACTAGATCACGCTCAATCTGAAGAAATGTTTGTTTTGTGTCCTTTTTGGGATCTTGTTGGGTCACGTGGTATGTAGAAAAGGCTTGATGGTAGACCCTACGAAGATCACAGTTATAATCAATTTGTAGGCACCAAGAAGTGTGAAACAGTTGTGCACAACGTTGGGGTATACACGGTACTATAGAAATTTCATCAAACGCTATGCCCAGATCACCGCACCAATGGAGAAACTGTTAAAAAAGGATGTTATATTCTGCTGGAATGAGGAATGTCAGAAGAGCTTGGGTCTGCTAAAGGAGAAAATGGTCATCGCGCTAGTCCTAGTCGTCCTGGATTGGAAGAAGGAATTTCATGTGCATGTGGATGCGTCATGTATTTTGTTGGGAGTTGTACTGACATGGGCTAGTGAAGGGGACTTGGATCATCCTATAGCATTCACAAGTAGGAATTTGTCCAAAGCTGAGAAAAAATATTCCACGACAGAGCATGAAGGATTAGCTATGGTGTACGTGCTCCAAAAGTTAATCATTATCTGTTGGGCAGACATTTTAAGATGTATACAAACCATTCTACAATGAAATACCTGGTAAACAATCCTGTGTTGAGGGGGAATATGAAGGTGGTTGTTGTTGTTCCAGGAATATGATTTTGAATTCATTGTGAAACCAGGTTGATTGAATGTAGGACCGGATCATCTATCATGCATTGAATGGAGAAGAGCCTACTAATTTGGAGGAAGGACTGCCTGACGTGCAACTCTTTGTAGTTTACGTCGTGGATAGTCACTTTGAAGATATTATACACTTCCTAATGACAGGAACGACTTCGGAAGGATATACAAGTCCAGAGAAGAAGGAACTCGTGGTAAGCGTGGCAGACGTTTTTTTCATTGCAGGGCACTTGTATAAAATGGGATCAGATGAAATATTACGATGTTATGTGCCAGAGTTTAGATGAAATAACATCCTCTCTGAGGCTCGTGGTGGAGCCGTGGGAGGTCATTATTTAGGAAAAGAAACATCGCAAAAGATTCTACGTGCTGGGTTGTGGTCGCTGACCTTACATAAGGATTCAAAATCATATTGTGGGGCATGTGATGCAAGTCAAAGGAGTGGCAGGCCATCGCGGAGGGATGAAATGCCTCTAAATATGCAAGTGACGTTACAACCATTCGAAAAGTGGGTGATTAACTTTGTGGGACTAATTTAGCCTCCAGGAAAGAAGACGGCTACACAGTACATCATCATTGTGACTGAGTATTTAACCAAATGGGCAAAGGCATAGTCTGTGAAGGACTGTATAGGCGCAACAGCAACAAAGTTCATTTTTGATTATGTACTGACAAGGTTTGGGTGTCTAAATATTTTTATGAGCAATCGTGGTACACATATTCTTAAATGAAACGATCAGCGCATTGACGGAGGAATTTTAAGTTTACCATCAGAAAAGTACGCCTTATCATCTGCGAGCTAATGCGATGGTGGAAGCGTTTAATAAAATATTGGAGAGTGTGCTAACAAAGGTTTGCAATGCTCAAAGAAATGACTGGTGCTATGGGCTTATAGAACAACTTGCAAGAAGCATAGCGGGATTCACAAGAATGGCGGATTACAGAGCCCTGGAGGAGAGGCTCGTGCAACTAACAGGGATTGAAGAGGATAGATTTCTAGTTGGATTTCATCAACAAGTTCAAAAGGAGCACGAAAAGGCATGGCACAATCAGCACATCAAACTGCACACCTTCAAGGTAAATGATTTAGTTTTATTATATGATAGCAAGTTTGATAAATTTCTAGAAAAATTGAGGATGCATTGGCTAGGGCCATATGTCATCAAGGAGATTACCAACGGTGGAACAGTTCAGTTGGTAAGATTAAATTGAGAAACGTTCCCAAGAAAGGTGAATGTAAGCTGATTGAAGCCATACACCGGCAATCTCGCTAGATGACTACATGATGGAAGCACAGTCTTAGCGCTCCAAGCAGCTAAAAGGAGGTGTGAGACTATAAACCACATTGCCAGGTTGTGGAGATGTGCAATTGGGAAACTGCGTGGAACGAAGGAATGTCAAAATGTCAACAGAAACGCGCGGGGAGCTACGCTATCAAAGAAGGGACCATGCAGGGCAGCCAGAAAGTGACCATTATGGTCACGGTGCATGATTTGACAATGGAAAAATGACTAAATGAAGCGGGGGAGTAGCATTTAAGTTGGAATTTAAGGGCAATATCTTCGAAAATTTACTGCCTATCTAACATTTATGAACGAATTTTGGGAGGAGCAGTTGGTTTTGAATTCGAAAATGCCTATAAATTACAGAGGCACATAAGTGCTTAATCTATCTATTTAGGGTACGTGAAGGATAGTCGTATACCTTCCCTCTACCTTTGCACAGATCAATAAGCCCTTTAGGGCTTATTGAAACATGGTTCCTGCATCCCCCCATACTGCTTTAGGTAAGACTTCAGTCCATGCTCTGCGGATTGATGCCGAAAGGGCCAGTAGTGTAGGGATTTTCTTGGCTGACTATTGTTGAACCTGGGTCAGGGCCCATCAAGCCAACAAATCAAAAAGGCATGGCACGATCGGCGCATCAAACTGCGCACCTTCAAGGTAAATGATTTAGTTTTATTATACGACAGCAAGTTTGATAAATTTCCAGGAAAAATTAGGATGAATTAGCTAGGGCCATATGTCATCAAGGAGATTACCGATGGTGGAGCAGTTCAATTGGTAAAATTAGATGGAGAACCATTCCTAGGAAAGGTGAATGACATTCGATTGAAGCCATACACTGATAATCTGGCTATATTACTACATGATGGAAGCACAACCTTAGCACTCCAGGCAGCTGAGAGGAGGCGCAAGACTATAAACTACACTGCCCGAGTTGTAGAGTTGCACGATTGGAGTACTGCGTAGAATGGAGTATTGTCATAATGTCAGCAGAAGCATGAGGGAAGATGTGCTATTAAAGGAGAGACCGCGCAGGGCAGCCAGAAAGTGACCGTTATGGTCACTGTTCATGATTTGATAGTGGGAAAACGACTAAATGGAGCGGGAGGGGGGGTGGAATTGAAGTAAAAATTTAAGGGCAAGATATTTGAAAATGTGCCACCAATCGAGCATTTCTGAATGAATTTTGGGGGGCATGGTCAGATTTGAATTCAAAAATTCCTATACTTTACAGATGGCTACCCAATGAAAAACACTTGGAATTTCGAGAATTAAGGTGTTGATCTCTCAAGCGCGTATGAATCATGACAACTTTGAATATTTGATAGCGAGTTCAGTGTTTGAGAGGTTTCCAAAGGAAATGTAGGATTTTGTTTACTAGCATCATGTCAGCGCCGATAGAAACTGTGAGTGCTAGAGATGTAATGACAGTTGAGGGAACTGCCCCAGAGGTAGCAAGAGAAGCCGAGGAAGCTTCCCTTGAGATAACAAGTGTCGAAGTACCTGCAAAGGTACCCAAATCACCGATGTTGCCCAGGATGAGGTCTACACTGACCAAAGAAGGTCTGAAAACGAAGAAAGATAGTAGAAAGCAACACCATCGGTGCACGTCTCACCCAGAAAAAACCTGCAGAAGGAAAATCCTAACATGCAAGAGAAGGGAAAGGTAGTTGACCTAGAACCTAAAGAATACATTGAAGATATCAATGTGGGTGGGGAAGACATTGACATGGGGGTAGAGGATGTTGACATTGAAGGGTCTGACCCTATCTCTAAACTAGTCGAATACACTCCTCTGCACTGAGGCAAGGCAAAGGTCCCAAAGGACATTGATGAGAGCAAAGTCACACTGCATACACCGTTGCTTCTGGACAAGATCACATTTGAAGGACCATGCCTGGTGCACGTCCCCCATTTAAAGCTAGAGGATTGGGATTTTTCCGATATAGAGTGCTTTTCCAACTTAGCGACCGATCAATTCATTCACCGTGTATTCTATAAGGACTCTAATGTGATGCACTAGAGCAAAGGAAGTGGATAAAAGGGGTGGACAAGGTAGGACTGCTAAACATGCTATGGGTTCTGCATTACAACCACACACCCATAACCATGATAGTGATCAAACAACTACTATGCTTGGTGCATGATGGGTGCTTGTGGTTAACCAATACCAATCACTAACATGTTGATCCATAGCATCACTCAGCTGCTATGTTCAACAATTAAAAGAAGTAAAATACACAGGTAGTTCAAGAATACTTCTCTTTATTGATAATCCCAATTTCCAGTATAAACTCTAACTACCCTGTGCACATAGCTGCAGTGGTTTGCACACTCAACTGCAGATTTCTACCTTAGGCCTCTACACACACAGCTACAGAGCCTCCTTCCTATGCTAAGACTCTTCACTCTTAGCTCTCACAAACCCATTACATCAACGACTCCTCCATGATCTACTGAACTGAACTACTAAGAGACTCTTCTAAGACTTCTTTTTATACAATCCCATGGTCTGCAAACCATGGGTAGATCTCTAAAGCTGACATGACTTACACAAAAGAAGGGTAGAAACCCTTAATGACTCTTTACATATTCACGCTCTGTGACCACAAAATGCAGAGACTTTACATTCTTTCATACAAAATTTGGGCTTTCTACCCCAAAACTTGGGCTTTTGACCCCAAAATTGACTCTAGGGGAACCCGTTCCCAACAGGCCCCCAACACAAAAATGGTGACTCACCCTCGAGTCACTTTGCTAGCGTAGAGATATTGTTGCGAATACCTCCCAGCTCCACCTGTACTACTACAACTTCGGCAGTGCACTATGTTTCCGCCTGCTTCATCTTCTCGACCAGTTGCTCTGTCGCTGGCCCCATGCTGTCTGCCTGCATTTTTTGTTGTGTTTCCTACAGACTAGCGAGTTTTCCTTTAATGGTGGCTGTGAGCACATATGCTTCATCTAGCCGAGGCTTCAATCGAGCCTCTAGTACTGCCTCCTTTTGTTGTGTTATGTACACTTGTTCTTTAAGTGCCTTTGCTTCCTGCAACTTCGTTATCCTTTGTGTAATGGAGACGATGCACAATGTTGCCTTAACCTCATTATATCTCTGTTGCAGCTCCCACGCCTATGTTTCCAGCCTCTGCACATTGGGATCCTCCTGTAGGCTGGTGACTACTTCAAACGATTGCTTGAAGAGCGCAGTGCAATCCTTCACTGCAACATCTATAGCTGCTACTGCATCTTTGATAGCAGCCATGCACTACTCTTTAACCTCTAGTGGAGTCGAAGGCTGGGCCCTCAACTCAAGCTCTATAATTTTAAGGTTCAGTTCAAACTAAACCTTAGCCAACTATGTTCTCGCTTCACACACTCCAGTAGCGAACTTCTGAATTCTCACATCCACTTGCCCATATTCAGGAATATCCAATTCTGGAACAATCCTGCATGCCTCAGCCACCACCTTGGTCATGTGCTCATTCGTTTCTATGATGGCATTAAGAAGATCAATGGCAAAATTCTTTTGTACAACCATCTTAGCATTTTTCACCTTTTTCTCATTGATAATGTTTAGGGCACATTGTTCCCGAGCTTGAAGTTCCGCGATCACACTATATTGCAATGTGTGAAGGGAATTTAGCCCAACCCCTTTGAGGGCACTAATAGTGGCCCTATCAACTTATTCTTCTGTATTCAGTGCTCTATCTAGTAGTGTTATGGCCCGAGGATCCAAAGTGCGCACCATTTCTGCTTCCTCTAAAGTTCCAGGCGCCAAATTGGTTGACATCGCACTGCTTCGCCCCACACTGGTATGTACCTGTGACGCCTGGATATGCAACTTGCGTAGACCCGTTTGAATGGAACCCAAGGCCTATTTCTACTTCTACTCAAACTGTTGCAGTAGTTCCATGGTTGCATCCCTCACCGTATCGCCAATGTCATTCAAATCACCTTCTATCAAGGTGATTAGGTCGAGGGACATTTCACTGGGTTTGGACTTCTTTCGCGGCCCTACTTTCTCCTACTCCCTATTGCACTTAAAATAGAATGGAGTAGTCTCTAGGCCTGCTCCTCCTTATTCAGATCATTGCTTCCTCTTTTGTCTCCAGGGAAGGAGATTTATGACTCCGGCCATATTCATGCTCCTCCTCTTCTTCCTACCCTTCTGTCTACTTTTTGGCAATGCGCTTCGCTTTGGCTTTGTCCTCAGCCTCTTTATTCCTCTTTTTGGCCAACTGTTCCATCTTTAGTTTTGCCTCTTTCTTCTTATATTTTGTTGCAAACTTGCTAGACCCAGTTTCCAAGTCTGAGGCTGTGCGCCACTTTGTTGGCCAGTGGCCGAGGACCGCTGTGATTGCATCGTCTATGGCCAGGTATGGAAGTTCATACCACTTTTGATTAGGGTCCTTCCACACTCATATGGAGACACAATGGAAGTCTACCTTGAACTCCACATACCCTACCAATTGTTCGAAGACAGTCGGTGATAACCGCAGTTTGTGGTTGATGGCCATGTTGATACTCATCTCCATCAAGATCCAAAATATCTTTTTATCCTTAACCCTTTGGGGGTCCTTGGTGGCCTAGAGCGAAGTGAACTTCGCTTCTTTCGGTGCACAATCGGAGGAAACCGACTATCCTCTGCTAACTCCCATGCGACAAGTACTATGGATAGCAGCAACCATGCATAGTGAAAAGTTTTGCTCTAATCCTACGCCTCTCTGGAGTTCGTGAGGAACTCGCTGTAGAGTTAGCGTGCCTATTTGAGTTGCACACCCTCCATGCGCTGGGACGCTAATGATATGACCCATGCTGGCACTTCATTTGCGCGACACTTCCTCATAATTTTCCCAACTAGGATCTAGGTGGCTACTTTGACCACAGGGTTAGTTATACTAGAAATGGAGTAGCCACGCAACGTTTTGGTGAACTTAAATTCGTCGTTCATTAATCGGCAAGGTCGCACTCACCTATATTTCGGGAAAATGCCATGACCAGATTTAATCCATGTGATTATGTTACGTTGAACACTGGTTTTATGTTTTAATTCTATTCTAATGTGCGAATCTATATGTTTCTCTTTGTTATATGAATGCAAGTAAAGATATATGTTTACGCAAAGATAATCATAATTACATGTTAAGGTTGTACGAAACTAAGATAATATGAGTAAATATGGAAGTAAGAGTAATTACAGAGGTGCGTAAGTGCCTGATCTATCTATTTAGGGTATGCAAAGGACAGGTGTGGACCTTTGTGGAGGACTCCAGGACAATTAAGAAAGGTGTATCGATAAGCCCTAAAGGGCTTATTAATCTGCGCAAAGGTAGAGTGAAGGTCTAAAAGAGACGTTGCTACCATCTCAGGGTGTGGAAACTTGATTCCTGCATCCCCCCATACTGCTTCGGGTGAGACTTCAGTCCGCACTCCGCGGATTGATGCCAAAAGAGCCAGTAGTGTAGGGATTTGCTTGGATGACTAACACTGAACCTGGGTCAAGGCCCATCAAGCCAAAAATTATGATGGAAAAATTGGCAATGAACCTCCTCCAATACTACACTACACCCAAAAATATTCTTACTTTTGTCACATTGGTAGGCTTAGGCCATTTAAAAGTTACATCAACCTTTGAAGGAACAATTTTCATATGACCTCCTCCAACAATATGATCTAAATAAACAAAAGAAGTTTTTCCAAATTCACTTTTGGACATTTTTACATATAGCTCCTCCTTTTGTAAAATATCAAGCACTTTTTTGACATGTTTTACAATATCATCCAAAATTATACTGAAAATAAGTATACCATAAAGATACATAAGCACAAATTCATATAGAAAAGGTCTAAATATATCATTAATCACCCTCATAAATGTGGTTGGGGCATTGCACAACCCAAATGGCATCACCAAACACTCGAACAACCCTTGATTAGTTTTAAATGTCATTTTCCACACATCATGCTCTGCAATTATGATTTTGTGGTAGCCACTATGCAAATTTAATTTAGTGAAATAAACAAAAAAAATTAACTGATCAAGTAAATCATCAATGCGATGGAGAGGGTAGTGGTTTTTCACTTGATTTTTTTTAGTGTCTGAAAATCCACACACATCCTCCATGTGTCATCCTTCTTTGGCACCAACACTATTGGGAAACTGCAAGGAGAAGATCTAGGTATAATGACCCATGGTTCAACAAGCCCTACACCTACGACTTTAGCTCCTTCATTTCAATATATGACAACCTATGCATGCCCAAATTAGGAAAAGGAGCATCTTTTTGGAGATGAATTTCATGTTGGATATCCCTTTTAGGAGGAAACCCACTTAGTTACTAAAAAATCCCACCATATTAAGAAACAACATCATATAATTTGTTCTTGTGAGAAGGATCACATCCATGGAAAGCATCAGATGCTCCCACAACTTTTTCCGTTACAACAATGAGCATGCAACTTTTATTGGAGTTAATAATCTATTTCATTTAACATACACCAACAAGGTTTGCATTTATCTTCACACGATGGGCTCTAACAATATATTCCACCCATTCTTGATGAGGTGGTATCATGTCGGAAGAATATTGCTTTCTTGTCATATAAAGACAGACTTCCCAAAATTATGCCACATATATCTAGTGGGACAACATAAATATCAATTTCTTCTACTATTTTTGATGCAATGAAAAACCTAACGCTCCAATGTTTGGTTACATGAAGTTTTGCATTGTCACATACCCAACCAAGAGGGTAGGGTTTTGTATGAGGCTTGGTTTCAATTTGTAACTTCTTAACAATTGTTTCTGAAATTAGATTGAGTTGAGAGCATAGGTCAAATAATTTTTTATTTTGGTATGTTTTTACACAACCCTAATATGGAAATATTCACTCCTCGTCCATTCATCAACATGAGATTCATTTGTATAACTTGAACTAGCATGAATTTTAGAGCTTGAATTAACATCAAGATATTTGTTACCATATATGACCACAATTGTAAACTGCAAACCAAAATCAAATCCAAGGTTGTACTAAATAGTTTCCACCATCTTCTACTTCCCTTTTCCACGAAATATGTTTAGCTTCAGTTTTGGATGCAAATTCCAACAATGATCATCACTATGTCCTTCTAATGTGTAGAAGATGGATTTCCTTCTTCTTTCTTGGATGTAGCCGCCTTCTTGTCCTTTCCCTTTCCTTTTTCTTTGAATTTTTTGTTATGAGGTTTGGACGATGACTTATTTAGATAATATTCCTTGTCTTGTTCACCCCTGATTTCAAGATGGATAGCTTTCACACTAGTGACATCAATAGTAGTGGGTTCATACAACAATAAAGAAAATTGTATATAACTATGTAAAGCACCAATATATTTCATCACAGTTTTAATTTAATCTAACGGAATTCCAAATGTTAAATCTTTCTTCCAAAATTCATCTGTGAAACTTTGAACATTTTGGCCTTTGCATTGCCTCAAATATTTCCATTCAATCATGGCCTTTTTTCAATAGCCCAAAGGACATAATTGATATCTCAATGCAGAAAGATATTTAAAATAGGAAGAATGGAGTTTACGCACATGTTTACTACCTTTCTAAAGTTTTCTCTCCCACCATATGAGAGTAGTGCCTCCCAGTCGAAGATATGCTTACTTAACTTTTTTACATTACATTCTTTGTTAAACATGGGAAAATCAAACTTTACATCCGGCATAAAAAAGGCTTTTGAGAAGCTTTTCTATGTTGTTTGTTAGAATGATGAGAATGAGATGATGAAGAAGAAGAACATTCATTGGAAGATGGAGATGGAGGTTCAAGAGATTCTCCTCCATTTTCCTTATTTACCAAAGCACAATCATGTGCTTTCTCTTCCTTCTTTTCCATTCTCTTCTCATAATCTGCAAACAATTTGTTTACCTTATTTTCCATGGTGTAAAAAATTTTGCAGAAAGCTTGCTCCTCCATAGTTCAAGCATCATAATCTTCCATTTTCCTTCTTCGTGTTGCACGTCAGTTCTATGGATCAAAGGATTTAAGTTTACCTTCACCATTTTTGAGCTTGGGTCTCGTTATCATTCACACTCATGATTCACATCAACAAGAAGACCACTCTGATACTAAACATGATCTAGGATCTTTACTTCGTTGATTTTTATAGAATTGCATGAAAAATAGCATGAAAGCCCACATGTGCAAACTCTTAAAGAAGAGAAAACATAAAGGGGGGCCATAAAGACAATGTACACAAATAATTGATAGCAGAGTTCATCCAGCATGGACTATGTCTCCAAGCTCTGCTTCAATAGTGGGGAGGCCTCTTCATTCATCTGAGCAAAAATAAGGAGTACATGGACAAATACATAATTATAGCTCCAATCTTAGGAGTGACCTGAAAATGGGCTACTCAAATCCAAAAAAAACTGCACCAGTAAAATCCTCTTGAAATTCTGAGAAATTTGAGCATAAACTTGACCATATTCTGTCACCTACAACTTTGCCACCTTAGAGAATCTAAAAGATTCCATGTAGATTCTATCAGAGAATATTACAGGAAATTTTTCCTTGGTATATTACCTTCTCAAAAAGCATGCCACATGGTTCCGCTATTTGAGTTTCATCCATCAATATGGTTCCAAACTCTGTTTATTGTCCTACTCATTGGTCCTCTTCCTGTATGCACAATCAAGTTGGTTTTAAATAATTATCAATGGGTGGTTATTCCAATGGTGGGTCACTGGCCCAAATGTAACACACTCATATATAGACTATTGGTTAGGGTCATTCAAGGTTTCCAACCTTGCGACCTCCCACTTGCATCGTTGTGTTTTTTTATTAATACAAATATATATTTTTTTCCCGTGGAAAAAGTCATAATTTTATTCATATGAATAAATTACATTTTGTAGATGCTTGAAGCATGTGCAGATGGCCTATTCCTGTAAAGACAGGAAAACAAAGATTACAAAAAAATAGAAAAAATAAATTCCAGCTAGCCTATACTTTTCTGCCCTTCTTCTTCTCCACTCTTTGCCAAGCTCCAGAGTTGGGAGTGGGTGCAATAATAGCTAGTTGCTTTTCCATTTTGTTCATTGGATGTTCTTTATCAGATTCTGATCCTTCGAATCCATGAGTTCGTTTGATGCCACTTACTTCCAGTTGAGGTTCTTGTTGTTGTTTCGTGTTGTATGGCCCCAACTAAGTATCTGGGGCATTCTCTTCCTGCATATATTTCTATCCCATTTGTGTGTCAGGTTCTGATTGGTTCCCTGTAAGTTCTGTCTTCATGTCCTCTTCTTCCAGCGAGTCAGTATGCTACCACCCTTTGGAATTTTTTTGTTGTTTCTTATTCCATTTGGGGTTCTTCTATGCCAGTGTGCAGGAATTTTATAGATGCCCTATTTGCATGCATCCGCGGCATCTAAATGTTGTATTCTCGTAGTCCAGCGGTTGTGTTCACAGAGAATTATTGAAGTTCAATGTGATGTGATCAGGTAGCCCCTGACTCAGGTCCACTTGTACACATATTCTGACAAATGTGAAAATTCCCCTCATAGCTCTGTCTTCATCCATTTTTAGGAATTTCCCCAAGGAATTACCAATGGCTATTAAAACTTTGTGATGCCAAAAATGTAGAGGGAGGTTATGTAGCCTAACCCAAACAGGCATTGTTGAGATTTTCATGGTATTGGCATCAAAATCACGAAACCAGGGGGTGGTGAAGAGGCCAGCATTGCCCCAAAACCAAGGCCTCTGATTGATAATATTATCCCGCTCTTGTTCTATGTTGAATCTAACTATAAAAAACCCTTTTGGGCATAGGTAGATTTCACAGTTAGATGACCATGTGGAGAAGATCTATTGATACAGAGCATCAGATTTTGGCCAAAAACTATTAAATCTACAAATAACAACATTTTTGGATAGATCTGTGTGTAGAGAAGTTACCTCTGAAAAATATACTTGAAGCATTGGAGATTCCGGTTTTTGTTCCACAATATAGGGGCCTGGTAGTTCTGATGTTGGTGTTCGTTTGTTTTGCATTTTTTCCTTTCCTTTGACTACATCATGAAAGGAACCTGAATTTTTTGAGTTGGCTCCATTGCATCCACCACGCAGTCTCAGATTAAGAATGATAGTTGAATCTTTGATTATACCATAGTGTTGAAGTGTGTGGTTATCCTACAGACTATGTCCTATATATATTAGATTTTAGTATTTTGTTGGGGTTCCAAGTTGTATCTGGATTTCCTTCTTTAACGCTTGTATACTCATCCCCTTACTAAGCTGCATGTAATAATGTCTGCCCCTATCAATTTGATGAAGATTTGTATCAGATATTTGTCCATACAAAGTGGAACGACCTTATTGAGGCCCCGATCTGTTGGATCGGGCTTTTTCTCTATAAACCCAAATGCACCACCATGGTTTCTCTGGATCTGGCTTGTAGGGAGTGTTTTTGATAGATCCAGTCGTTATGACAAGAATACCTTCTTTCTGCAAGAAATTATGGCCCTCCAAGATCATGGCCACTTTTGTTGGGTCTGTTATAACTCTCAGCTTCCATTCGTTGGCCCAAAACCTCGCCTACCTCAGTGAATAAGGGGACGCAGTAGGCCGCGCGGCCCATATCCACTCTCGCGCAGTTCGATCTAGTTGTATAGCCTCACCTTTGGCATTAAACTTATGGGCAGCAGATTGATAACCAAGGTATAACTCTGGCTAAGCTCTGATTTGCAGTGCATCAGTGGCACAAGTCATTGTTCCTGAAACCCTAGCCATCTCCTTCCCTAGAAAATATCATTGTTGTTCTCTTACAAGTTTTTCATCCATTAATACAAATATATATATATCTATATATATATATATATTTATATATATTATATATATATGTTTACGGGTCCACTAAGTTGGTGGCCCACCACCCTATTACCACCAAATTTATCCCAACTCCAAAACTAACCAACTATCGCCAAATTGGAAGGGGCACTATCTGATTTATCTAGCCTAGACTTATTGGCCAATCACAAGGTGCCACGTGGTGCTTAGTGATTGGACCACATGGTGCCCTTAGATTGGGTCACAACTCCAACCATATAGCCAATTTGAGCCTAACATGTGGCAGTACCAGATTGGTCTGTACCATTGACCGAATTTTTACCAAGGTGATGATTGGGTGGCTAAGTGGAAACCTAATGTCCACCTACAAAAAAAAAAAAAACAAATTGAAGAAAACTTCAATTGGCCATAACTTTCACTTATGATGTCAAATTGAGGTGTCGGTCACGTCATTGGATTTAGAATGATGAGCTCTTCTATTTGAGCTAGGTTTAAATGATATTTGAGGACTTCAAAATGTTAGCCTTTTGGAATCCTCCTGGATCAATATTAGCCTCCATCTCTCGATTGTGAGGTGCTATGCACATTCTCAAGTACCACGAGGTCCCAAGATAGGAATTTATACATGTAAAATGTTGGACACACTTCTCCATCTCAGCCCCTTCCTCCCTTTGACACTTAGTCAATTTGTGCACTTTCCTCTTGAGGATTACTAAAACACACATACACACACACACACACACACACACACACACATATATATAGGGGATGTCCTTAATACTTAGTACATGTGACTCCCTCCTGAGCTTTATACTTGTATATATGATTCAGGTATCGACACCCTTGATGTTGAGATAGTTATGAATCCCCTTTGAGATTTTATATATATATATATGAATGAAACCAACAATTCAAGGTCAAATTCAATAGAGGCCATTCATTAATCAAAATCCAAAGGCAGGTATAAACCCATCCATTCATGTACAAGAAACATACATTCCTTCAATAACTACATATGCATTTCAACCATAGCAATAAACAACTAAATTGGATTCATATACAGTAATAACAATTTCCCATTACAGACATATATATTTGAAAACAAAAATAAAAATCTCCATTACATTCGCATAATAAGAAGGCGAGTAGACACTTATCTTATTAGGAGATGTCTAGAAATTGAATTGGGCATTGTGTCTCTCCATCCAACCATAGGTTAGATATATTGTGTCTTTCTTACAACCAACCACCCCTGATCTTGATTCAAAGCCCATGGAGGAAAGTGACCAAGGATATTCACTAGTCAAATTCCCATCCACTTAGAAACTCTATGTCCATAGAGCCTCCACCCCATGCTCGTAGGATTTGAGGATGTTAGCCCCACTTGCAATTTTCTCACAACTCAATTGTTTTGTCTCCTCTTTCTACCCTTGTGTAGATTTGTCTTCCTGAGCTTACTCACACATTTGCTCAATAATTCTTATCTCATCCTTTCGTTGTGTTGTTCCTTGTACTTGTTCACACCTTTGTTCCAAGCAATCCTATTTTGACCTTTTGTTGCACCCTTCGTCTGGTGCCTAGGTCTTCTTGTGAGAGCTTTCTCCTGGATTCTTTGTCTCACCCCTTTTATCTCTCTATTTGTCCTTCCTTTTTGACTCCTTTTCTTTTTCCCATAATGGGATCAAGATTACCTAATTGGCACGTTAACTCCTCGTCTTCCATTATTTTCATTTCTAACTATCTAGTGGTGCAATTTCCTACCACGCCTGCCCACCACTCTCCCCTCGAGCCATCCAATCGATTTTTTTTACTTTTTTTAATATTTATAGGCTTTAATGTTGATTATTTATTATGCTCCCTTTATCGAGTTTTTATCTTAAAAAGGTATCTAGGTGGATTTATCGCATGCTCAACTTCACCAACAGTTCTTCCCCCTTCACCTCCATAAGCTCTACATCAATGTCCCACTTATTCCAATCATCATTCTTATCATTAAGTTACATCATGTACAAAGACATGCTTAATCAATATTTACAAAGGGATGGAAATGGGGCTATTACATTAAGATTGAGGATTTATGTATGTTGATGAAGAAATTGCCTAAGAGGAGGCATATTGAAGTCAACAAGATAGTCAACAAAAGAAATTAGTTAACTGTGAGAGAATACATCAGCAGGGAAAGTCGAGCAATGTAAAGTATGGAAACTTGGAATGTTGAGGACAACAATATTACATCATCAGCTATAAGAGATGAAGAGGACCAAGTTAATGAGAGATTTCAATATCAAAACACAATTTTCTAAAGATGTTCATGATAGTTAGACAAGTCAACAATGACAAAATAAAGTTTGGGATTTAGGAGGAGAAGAAGTTGCAATAGATGCACTTGCAATTGAAAATTGTCATAAAACAAAGGAAAAAGAAAATGGAAGACTCATGAAGAGGAGTTCGTGAATTATTTTCACCCAAGGAGTCTGTTGCAGGAGCATTTCTCAAGTAGGTTCCCTTAATTTAATTCAATTCCAATTCAAAGTAATTAAATATAGTAATTTGATTTTCTAGTCTAAATAGAGATTTAATTAACAAGCAAGGAAATATTCCCTCATTGACATTAAATATATTATTTGAGAAAGGTTAGTGAAGGGTTAGATGCAAGGAAATTTCAATTATTTGAAATGTAATGAATCTGCTTTCAAAGATATGAAAGATGATTCACAGAAGGATTTTTAGCATCTAAGTAGATTTTAGGAGATAGTTTTGGATTTGAAGCCAATTATGGTTCAAACCTATTTGTTTAAAAGAATTATAAGTCTATTTCCATAAGTAGTGTGGCCAAGACAGGTAAAAACCCATAAAAAAAAATGTGAATCAAGCCAATTTGATGTGTGAATATCTCCATCATGCATTATAGTGGGATATAAATGTGATAGTGGTTTATGGTTGGAAAGATGATATAAATAAGGGGATGGAAATGGCCCACTTGTAAATGAAAATCAAAGAAAAATAGAAAGTGCATTGCATCGGTTCAAAGCATTTCATTTTCCTTGTAAATCATTTTTTATTTAAACTAATAATTTAAATTGTATGTTGTCCAGTCTCCACGGCTAAAAATGCGGTTCACATAACTTGCAAAAGGGTTGATGTTTTTAACATTTTCCTTAATTCATGATGATGTTTCAAACTATTTGGTTCCCTGTGTCTCATTTTTTATTTAAATATAATTATTTAAACATGTCCAACATCCACCAACTAAAAGTGCAGTTTACATAACTTGCTAGAGTTTGTTGCAGACAAAAGTGAGAGCCTATGCATTTTACCTTTTCCTTTGATTCATTGTTTTTACAAATCTAAGACCAAAATTATTATTACTTTTTTTCATGGTATGTAATTTTAATATTTCATTGGGACAAAAATGATAAATTTTTTAGATTACAAGAAATAAATATTTTATATAGTAAAAACATTCAGGTATATTAATAAATAAAATATTATTTATATAATTAAATGAAATTTATAAAGTGAATGGTAAGAGGGGAAAAATAGATTGAATTTAATAAGAAATAGATGATAAGAAATTATTATCATAAATAAGTTTAGGAAAACTTAAGAATTTGAGAGTGAATTACTAAGGATTGCATCGGAGAAAGGATTTTAAACTTCACTATAGTTTAGTTGATTTTATAGTATTTGATAAAACATGAGATTATGTAGAATTTTAAAGTTTTAATATGACTAGAATGTAAAAGTGTAGAAATAGATGATAAAATATTATTTTCATAAGTAAGATTAGGAAAATTTAAGACTTTGAGAGGGAATTACTAAGGATTCTATTTGAGGGCATATCCTACGCTAGGATATAGTTTAGTTGGTCTTTTTGTCACCTTTTGAAAACAGAGTTCCAGTTGTACCAAGAATACCAAAGGTACAGAGAGGTTTGTAGCCACCTTCCAAACCACAAAAGCTCTCAGAGATAAATCAGACCCTCTCCATTGCATAGTGCTCGGAAAGAGATATCCAACAATATGTGGAAGTTTGAAGATGGACTTTTGGATCAAAAGATAAGGCATGTTCAAGTTACCCTTTGAAAGATAGAAAACAAAGAGGAAAATACCATAGGAAAGGGCTTATCACAAATCGCATATCGGAGGTTTGAGAGTTCATCACAATCGCAAATTGGTGGATTTTCCGAAGTAGCAATAAGGCATGCAGCAAAATCAGCGATCAGCTGATCACCGATATCGCAAATCGGGCACATCGGCAAGACCAGGATTATCGGTGATTGGCGGGCCCCAAAAGTTCATTGCAATCGTCGAATCGACAGATCAACGAGGGTACCACTCTAAAACTTTGCAATATTGCAATTTTGCGATAATATTATAAAGTGTCGAAAGGGCCGAGGAAAATACTAACAAAGAAAATCAAGAAAAAACCAAGGGCAGGAGGCCCTTCGCTCTCTCATCCAGGGGGGCCACGTGGTTGAATATGGTTGGTCACGCATATCAAACGTCTCGTGGATCGGCGATCGACGATGTTGAACGGGACTGGGGTTAAATAGGTCATGATGTGGGAAAGCGTTGATATAGTGTTAATTCGTCGGAGAAGGCCGATTTCATTTTACAAAGGAAATCAGTTGCAAAAATAGAGGCAGGCAGGCCTTTTCTCTCTCCTCCAAGGGGGCACATGGTAAAATCCTATTAGTCCTAAGGACTTACGGGGCAAATGAAATGGAAATACAGAGCTGACATGGCAGTACAGAGGACACGTGTCACATAGATTTGGTATTTTTTGGGTCCTATGGGGGGAATTTCTATGTGACACGTGGCAGTGATGACGTCACCCATCGCAAATCGCATATCAGCGATCGCGGAGTCATGACCATCCTCCATCATAGCCATTCCAAGTTTGCAATTGTGATATGCAGGGGATCCTCCCGGATGTGATATTGTATTTGTTATATTTTATGAAGACTTCATGTCTGGACATTCGACCTGCGCTATGAAAAGAGGTGAAGGGGTATATCTCTCCCGTATTGCGATTGTGATGCCTTCGATGGGCCTGACCCTGCAAATCGACATTTGCAAGTGTCAAGGGGAGGTATCAAAGGTAAAAATTTATGAAGCGTTGGTATGCAGTATTCTACTAAACAAAGGAAAAAGGCCCCCGGACAGCCTTTAAAGGGGTCTAGCACCTTCAAGCTAAACAGCTAGTTCAAGCCCCTGGTCATATGAAGAAAGTTACAAAAAGGGGGTGAAGTAAATGGGGCTAAAGGGTATCGAGACTCACATGTTCACAACGTTTTAAATGATAAAGGCCATCACTAAAAATTCCTCCATATTACACCATGAGCACATCACAAGGCATATCAAGGCGTCGATAGTACAGGGTAGGACTTTAAAGGCATGATGGGTTGGTAATTGTGGCTTTTAAGAAAACAAGTGGTGCATTCAAACCCGACATGGGCTGATCCAGAAAGGCCCATTGTGACACAGGAGTGAAAAGGGACTTAGTAGCTTGGGAGGATTTAATTATCAGGCATGGTGTCCCATACAGAGGGAAGACAAAGTACCACCCAAGGATCTTTTGTTTCAGTACTACTGCATGAAACTAATGGCGCCCACTCCCAGCTTTAAAAGATCAATAGTTCAAGCAGTGAAGACTGAAGCAATGGGAGTCAGCTGAGTAACATAGGAGGCCAGACCGTGAGCACAATCCAACCTGAAGTAGCGTTGATCACAGGGATGGGCACAGAGATATCTTCTTATCATGTTCATTTGATTTTGACTCATTTTTTGTCCTATAATGTGCCTCCCTTCAATGAGGCAATTAATTCTATAGTGTTTTTAGGCCATAGAGCCATCCCCGACCAAGACAGCTAGTCAATCTAACAGCTAATACTCGATTGAAGGTAATTTGTTGTAATGAATGTCCATGTTCCCCTCTCCAGATAAATAGAAGAAAGCAACACTTAACAAAGGTTCACAAATCTGCAAGAAAAACTACATGTTGTTTCAGACTGTATAAATTTAATGTACATATCATTCATAATATCAAGAAATGGTGGTGATTCCCCCTTTGAGCATTACAGTATGTTATCCTTCTGTTAAAGCCCATTATGTTTATGTCTCTGAATTCATGCAATTCTTAGTTGCTAGAAATGTTTCATACTTCCTTACAAATTCACTTGTATTGAGTCGTTAATGCATGTGCCTTTTTGAATTGCTAAAACTATCTCTTTAAAATTGTGCTATATGAATCATAACACCTAGCCTCTCTTCAGTTCATTATATCTACTTGTAACTCAAATAAGTGTAGAATTTATTATTTGCTTCAAGCTCTATGTGTTAAATATATGATTCTTGATGATTTGGGCTCTATATGATGAGTTTTCCTTTCTCCTTATCCTCTCTCATTTACTTTACAAAACTTATTAAACTGTAAGCCCTTGAAGTACTCGGCCTCCACTATTTTATTTACATATTTATGTGAACTGTGTATGTAAAGAAGTACCAGAAATACATAACCCATACCTTTAGATGAATGAACCAACCCATCCTTATATATATATATAGAGAGAGAGAGAGAGAACATAATCGATGTCTCCAGTTTCCTACAAATCATTTGAGACATACAAATCTAGATGTGCCCAGGCATTGGTCTTGTAAGCAATCCAAGGTTGTCTCTAGGAGCGACAACAGGTCTTATAATATTTGATAAAACATGAGAGTACGTAGAATCTTGAAGTTTTAATATGACTAGAATGTAAAATTGTAAGAAGAGTTATTAAAACTATTTTTGATGAGTATAATAGAGAATCCTATAGTTATGTAAAAAAAACTCTAAAATATTTTGGATTAATATTATACCTAGAAAACATAAAAAGTGAGATAATATTAACATAAGTAACTATGACTCTTGCATTAATAAGGTTTTGATTGTCCTCCAATATCTAAAGATACTCAATCCACTCATATTTACACCAATATTTTCTCAATCAAGGATATAAAATGTGACATTAAGCATCACACAAATAGAAAAGCTAAAATCATGGAATGTTCTCAAGCCAACATCTTAAAACTTAGGGCCAAATTCTTTTTCTTCTTAAAAATGAATTTTTAATCTAGCTACCAAGTAAGTTTTTCAAAAAAATAATATAAAGTTTATATGTTCCTATTTTAACATAAAGAAACCAAAATGACTTACCTCATTATCAAGCCATTATGATTAATTATGATTAATTTCTTTTAATAAAAGTCATTTGGCTTGATACTTAGAAAGAAAAAACAATCAATGCCATAAACCCAATAATAAAAGGGCTAAAAACAACTTAAATTTGAAAATCAGTGGGTTGTCACTCATAAACTTTTCACCTTTTTAAGACCCTCGAGTAACCTCATGTCCTAGTTCCCCTTTTCTTGAAAGTCTCTAAATACGCTTATGAATTATGACTTTGATGCATTCAATGCTCCCAAATGATTTTAGTTTTTTTATTGGATTTCCTAATGCTATTGTTTGAAGTATTCTCAAGTAAAAACGCACTTATCCTATCCAATGGTGTTGAGTGATGATTTTGATCACTAACTCCTATGCCACACGCTTGTTTCACACTAGTTTTATCCCTTAGATTTTGTGCAATCCTGAATGAATCTAATTCTTTCCTTGATGAATCATTCTTGCTTAAAGTGTTAAAGTGTTGCTTAAAGTGTTACTTGTGGGTAAAATCCTTAATAATATATTTTGAGTTTGTTTAATTTGATTCTTCAAGAGTAATATTGTTTTTATTGAGTCGAGACGCTCATTCTATAGCTCAGTGTGATGTGTAAGGATGTCTATCGGTCATCAAAGTTGAAAAGTTGAAATTTTGCTCATGTTGACCAAAATAAATTTTAAAAATCTAAAACTTAAAAAATATAAATAATTATACTTAAACATTTAAATAATGTCGGCTCATCAAACAATTTACACGTGAAGAAATTGGATCTCTAGACTCATGTTAGATTTGTATTTAACATGGATTTATGTTGGTTTTAATTAATCCAATAAAGAAGAATTGTGTTTCCATAATATTCACCTAAATGAAATCATCACTTAGAGTGTTTTTGCTATTATGATGAAATTCAAAGAGAACAAAGCCTATAATCCAAAAAATAAAATAATAAAACATTTAATCAAGTTATGGAGAGTTTGTAACCTTTACTTAATAAAAATCATCTAAAATCAAGTTCTAAACTTATTTAAAAATAATTCTTTTAAATTCATTCAATATTCTAAACTTATTTCAGGGTAATTCTTTTAGATTCATTTAGTCTCTTTTTAATTTAAACATAGATATCATTTAGAATCAAGTTCTAAACCTATTTAAAGGTAATTCTTTTAGATTCATTCAATCTCTTTTTAATTTAAACGGCTAGCATAAAGAGAATCATGATATTATAAAATAATTGGTCATATAAATCAACAAAAAAATTACAACAATATTGACTTTTTACAATAATTTTATTATTTAAATTTAAAAACCCTAAAATAATTATTATATAAAAAATTTTCAATTAAATTTGAAAATAAACAAATCTAAGAAAATATTAAAGAATTTTTATATAGTTTTTATATTTTTAAGTAATAAAACCCATACAAGATGTGTATTGAAGATAAATAGATCCAAAGGAAGCAATAGGCAACTAAAACAGAAGGCATAATAAACATAAAGTCTTTAAATTCTGTAATCGTAAAACCCAAGTATTTTTTTCTACTAATTCTTAATAAAATATATATTTAACAGAATATTGTATTTTTACGAAAGAAAAGAGAAAGTTCACACGTATTCTCCATTCTTTACCTAATATAAATTTAAATGGTTAGGTTGCGTAAATCTGGATGATGACTAGACTGTATTATCTTTCAATTTAAATAATTAATTATTTGATATTTATAATCCACATGGTAGGTGAGCCACCAAATTTCGCTAAATTAATATTATTTTATTAATAATTTAAAATTATTATATTATTTTTTAATTTAATTTATTTAGAACAAATAACAATATATATAATTTTTATAAGTTGTGAAGTGATAAAGAGCTATAAGGAAAAGAAAGTTAACATACTATAAAGAGGTAATCAATTATGTTTGTTTGTATTAACTAGTGTTAAAAAGCTAATAAATATTGCCAGGATTAAAATTAATTCTCATAAGCTCAAGTGTGAAACTGGGTGTTGGTTTATAGATTCTTTGGGACAAATGAATATCTCTCCTTTGTAATATTAAGAAAATCGAAATCTAAAAACACTTTCTCTTGGATTGTCCAACATTTACTCACATTTGTTCTCATTTCCATAATATTTTTCTCATCACCAATTTTAATTAAAGAAAATATTTTCCATTATAATTATAATAAAAATTGTTTTAAATTTATTAATTACTTTATTTATAATTAAAATTTATAAAAATTTTATTATTTTCATTAAAAATCTCTTTTTTCCACATAACTTTAACTTACTTCCAACTAACATTTTACAATATTTTTGAACTTTCTCTACATTTTTTTGTTTGATTAGACGATATCTAAGAGTATTACTTATATAACTAAATAGTTTTAATAAATTATATAAAATTTATTCTAAATTATAAATTATTGAGTTAACTTTACATCGTGAAAAATCAAAATAAAAACATAATAAATTAATAAACTATTTAACGCGCTAGACTAGATTTGTCTTTTCAACTTGTCTTGACGATGAACCACATTAGTTGGTTTGAAACATGTCGGCAAAAATCTTTCTTTATGTGATTTACGCCGAAATTCTTCTTATAACTATGATGGATCACAAAAACCTCAATTTTATAATAAAATATATTTCAAACAACTATATTTTACAACGATGCAAATAATGACGAAATATAATATTAAAAGAGATTCATGTAAAAGTGGTTGAAAAGGTAATCGAAATGGCCAACTTCAAAACGAATAATTGGCTATATTATATAGCGTTACATAGGCTTACCACTTGTAAGTCATTTTCTATTTAAAAGAATAGTTTTAAATGGCCTTTTGTTACATGGAGTTGTCTAACCTCCGCCAACTAAAACGTGTACTGCACTTTACGTAATTAAAGCCCACCTTTTCTTATTCCATTAAGAATAATCAATTGAGATTTAGATAGAAAGATACAAATTTGAATGCCAAGTTGCAATTATATATCTTTTATAATTTCATTGTCATTTTATATTTTACTTTCCCAAAAGGAATTATCAATTGATTATAACATGATTCCCCATCTGTTTAATACAATTTTAATCAACCACTTTGGTATCTTCTCATGACACATCATGCCCACCTAAACTCTTGTGCATTCATTATTACACTAGCTTATTCATTGATTTTGTGCATTCATTAATTCTGAATGGAAACTATAAATGCCATGAATAATGCTTAATCAATGGAGAAGAACATGGAAATGAAGGAAAGGAACATACCACAATTATTGATTAAATTAAATGAGGACAATTTATAAAAATATTATTTGGAATTAAATATAAATATTATATATGTAATTGATTATAATGGTAATGGTTAAAATAAATATTATTATATTAAAATTTAATAATATTTTATTATTATTTTTTTAATTATTTGGGAAAAACATTTATTAACACCATATTTATTAGCTCAAAATTAATAATAGACCTTAACCAATACAAGGAATCACTTAAGCTTGAGTGTAAGGAAAAACTTTCCACCATTTATTATACACTTTAATCTAATAAAAAATTGTGTATTATAAAAACCAAAAACCATAATGGAGGAAAAATGTAAGTATTCATTCTTATCTTAAAGTATAAGAATGTTGATCGAAAGTTTAAAAATATTGATCACTAAGAAAATGTTGATCGAAAGTCAAAAAATATTGATCACTCTTACTCATGTTTTATAATATTTTTTAAGTTGGTAAAAGTTTTATGTTTTATAATATTTGTATAACATTTTTGAAATTGGTAAAAGTTTTTATAAAAAAATTAAGGTGAATTTTTGAAGTAAATTAATTTTATTTTATAAAATTTTATAGATTTTTGTTTTGAGGATGAATTATATTAGTTGGCATGAAATGTCGACAAAATTCTAATGATGTGATTAATTTAAAAGACATTCTCATTTACAATATGGATCACAAAAGTCTAAGATCTAGAATTTAGGTGAATCAATGAACAATAATTCACAAAAGTACTCGTTTTTTTTTTTTTTTAGGGAAATTCAAGGCACATTTAAGTAAGCCTTGCATTCAAGGTAAAAGTTGGTGATATGGCATTATGTGAATCATATCCTTAGTATTTTCATAAAGGATGTGTCTTTGTCAATTAACTTGGAATTATTGATTCCCACATGTCCCAATGAAGGTGGTACATGATGAAGGGGTGTTTTAGTAAATGGAAAACATGAACTAAGCCTTTAAACAACCGAGAGATCCATAATGCAGCACGTAAATTGTTACATATATCAAAGTGCATTGGAAGATAAAGGAATATGGTAATATGGTGAGTAAAAGGAAGAAGGAGGGTTTTTGTGGAGATACTACTAACTCTTTCACCCACCAAGATAAGAACTTCCATGGGTAAATGATGAACTACTTATATTTGAATTTGATGCTTTAGTAGAAGTTTAAGAAAAAAATATGGACCACTAGCTGGGCGTGTTTCTAAAGTCTTCGATTTTAGAGAACTTGTCTTTTTATTGTGCTCATAATTTTGACTTTAAGAATAGAATGACTGAGAAACCTAGTACTCTTGAATCCCAAGGTCTTCAGAAGAATGTTGAGGTTGTTTGACCCAAATAGGAAACTCAAGCTACATGAAGTAGAGAGTCTTTCCTCAACTCTCAAGGTGGAGGTGTAAATGCACTCAAAGAATCCATGGTTCAATTATCACTCATGCCAACAAATCTCTCATCCATTGGTATCTCAATATTAGTGGAGCCTTATCGAGACTTCTCCTGGATATTTGCATAGATAATGGGATGATATTTAACACCCCATATAGCTAGGTCAATCATATTTGATACTTCTCATTTACAAAGAAAACTATACTTGATTAGGAAAAAGGAATTTCCATTGAAATTTCATTCCAATTGGTAAAATAGTTAAAGACAAAGATTTTTCATGACAAGTTATTTGGTATTAATAATAGTCTATTGTGATTTATTCAATGGTTCACCTTTGAGGAATATTGTGAATCTTAAGGTTGAACTAGTTCAGTTCTAGTACCCTATTCTATGGAGACATAAGGCACCTTTTCAGTTTTTCCTCTTTTAAGATAATTTTGTTAAGTAAATCAGACATATATTGATAGGACTTAAACCATGAAGATCAACTCAAGAAGTGTGAGACTTATTGAAAGAAAAAGGGGTTTTCATACAGAAAGAGACTCACATATATATAAGATTGTATGAATATCAAGGAAATCCCTTATTTCTTGCTATGTTTATTTGTGATAGAACATTACTACATAAGTATGCCAACAATACTATTCCTTGTCAATTATGTTTGATAGAAAAAATAAAAGACAACTTATCTCACTACCCTTCAAGATAGCAAAGTTGTTGTAAATAATTCCTCTCAGTTAGTTGAGATATTTGAGACATTTAATCCTTTTAATTTGAAGGAAGTTGAAACTATTAAGGAATTTTACCCTGAATGGTTACTCTTTGAACACTTTCCATAGTGAGGCATAGGAATTTGTTTACTAGGATAGCAAAGGAAATGTAAGAGACAAAATGGAAACACCAAAAGGAAAGAGTGAATATTTTTTTTTACATAATGATGACATAATTACACAAGTTAATACAAAACACAGTGGTAAACAAAGATCAAACAAAGAGGGAAGAATCCCACTAATGTGCAATCTTGTTCAATCCTGCCAACACATAGAAGTTCCTTTTTTCTACATAAAAAGGGAAAAAATGCAACCAATGGATAGAGTAATGATCAACATTCTAGAAGAGGTTATGGTGAAGAACCACCCCCACATATTGATTTGGAAAATTCTCATGTCGTTGCACCATGAAAAAGTAAGAGCATCTCTAAGAAGAAAGGATCCTGACAATCGAAACACCCCAAGGATATGGAGGTAGATATTGCCACGGTGCTTGACTGCGTGACACTAGAGTTAGAAAAAGTTCAAATTATGGTAGAGGATTTGGCTACAAAGAGCTGACAGTATTTGAAGAGAAATCATTGACTATGCATAGTGCCCATTATAACAAAGTTGAAAAAAAAATTACAAAGTAAAAAAGGTTCATGCTAAAAATAAAAAGGTTACAAAGAAATGAAGGTATGAAATAGATATTTCAAGAGTAGGGCCTTCTAGAATTTAAAGCAATAGACTACTCTTTCCCATTCTTTCATGGAGAAAGACATTAAAAAATATACAATTAAATATTAAAATCAATGAACTTGAAGAATATCTAAGCTCTATACCTTTAATCATGCCCCCTTTGGCTATTATATCTCTAGATCATGCACCACTTACTAGACTTGGTACACCCAATAGGATAACAAAGGAAACAAATCTACTTAGTGGAATCAATACCTATGTTGTGGAAAGCATCAATAACCGACTATGTATCATTTCTAAAGCATGGGATATTTTCTTGTATTTAAGATATCTCTCTCAAATAATTTCTTCTTTATCGATTATTTGTAGGACCTTGACCATGATCAATATTTTGCTAAACAATATTAAAATACATTAAAAAAATTCTACTATAAATGACTTTCAGAAGAGTAGGCAAGGAATTCCATCAGGGAAGAGAATAAATAAGATACAAGTAGGATGGTGTGCAAGAATTCGGAAAGCTAAAGGATGCCATAACTGATTTTGAAAATATTAATGATTGTGAAGGTGACATTTTATTTAAAATAATCAAGGTTGTTCAAGAACTTGAAGGGACACAATTGATCAAATATTCTATGTTGATTATGAAGGACTATTTGGAGGTTTTATCACTCTGTAATTTCCCTAGGATGTAGAGAGAAACCCAAAGATAACCACAAAACCACTAGTAAAGTCGGGATCTAGCCCTTCCAACTTTAGAGAGGGATCTCTCTTTCTGATTTAGATTTCTGTTTTTTAAGATATTGGGCTTGTTATGAAAATTTTAGGTGGGGTTTTTCAAAGGCTTGGTTGAAAAATGTGGGGATATTCCATGGGGCATGGAATCATTAACTTTTAGGCAATCAATCACAAAATGATAGAGCAGTTGTAACAGGGCAGGATAGGCAAACTTTTGGATGTTATAGGGTGTTTATGGAGTAAAGGATGAATATGATTTAAGTTCAATTAAATATAGAGCATACTAAGATGAATTCTATACTTAACATCAGAATGAAAACATTAATATTGTTTACAAGCCAGAGCAGAGTACACTTAAGAAAATTCGGCTCTTAATCTTCTTGCTACAATAAAGAGGGAAAACATATGGAAAACTGAGAAAAGAAACAATTTTACATAAGAAAGTACATCACCAATTGTTTGACATGGGAATCTTGAAACAAAACTCTCTGTATTTTTGTAAATTGATCACTTCCAGTAAAATGCACATCTTACATCAATACATGACTCCCTTTTTCATACAAGTTCCAACCCTTTTTAAGTCTTATTACAATATACTTAATGACTTCTTGCTAAATTAATTTCAGATTCCAAAATGGAATTCATTACAAAATAACATCTAACCAAAAATTACATAATTTTCTAAAAGAGAACTAGAAAATAGAAGTTTTGGACAAATTTCGCTGTCAGTTGAAAGTTTGAACGAAATTTGTTGTTGATTGTGACCTTTTTCCAACTCCTACTTTCTGTTTTTATGCAAAAGTTGTAGGTCTTCTATTCATCCTTATTCGACCAACTCCAGTAATTGGTCCCAAATTTCTTCACCTGAGATAGAAAAATTTACGATGTTTCTAAACCTTTCATCTACCTCAGTGTAAGTTTGAAATGTTGGTTTATTCGAAAATAAATGATGAATTTCATGTTGTATGTTTAAATCAAACTGCGGGCCTTTTAGAAAGGCTTCTCCACTAATAGATCCCTTTTTCCTTTACAAACTTAGATGCATCTGTAGCTATGTTTCATAATTGTTCTTGGTAATTTTCTAATGGAATTAATTTTCCATTAGAGTTTCTAAGACTAGGAAGTCCTTTTTCTTGCAATAAAGAAAACTTTTTGTTGAATCTCTTAACCTATAGCTCTAGCTCTTTACATTTTTCCTCCAATTGCACCATTAAATTATCCTTATTCAAAACTCTTTTGACTTCCATCACTATCTATTTTATGTCCTGAATATTGAGCTCTTCAAGTTCTTCTCTGGTTTCAAAGTTCAGTATCCCGATGATCTTTTGTGCTTCTTTTGGCCTATGTTCAATATCTTCTCTAGTTTGCTCTAGGGCTACTTTGACTCTTTGCACCAACTCTTCCTTTTCAAAAATGACTTGGATGGAAGGCCACAAGTCTGTAACATTGGCATTGATGTTGTGCCAAATGTCATGTTTTGACTCTTCCAACATTTGAATAATGATGAACTAGTCTTCATACTTTTGAATCTACTAAATAAGTCTAAAGTTCTTTTGTACTTTTTCCAAGTATGCAGTCCACCTTTATCTTATTTTCCTCCATCTTGGTGAGGGTTGCTGACAATTTCTCCACCTCCTTGGTTGTTAATGACAATTCCCTTAAAGCTTGAGTTATCTTTTTTGAGGAATATGAAAGTGATACCTGTGTTGTAAGCTGGTTTACATTCCCTATTGTTGATGTCCTTGTTGTTTTTCCTACTGATGTTCCAACTGCCTTCCATTGCTCTTTTTCTTTTAGTAGTGCTTCCATGTCTTGCTCCATTTGTTGTATTTGAGCATTTCGTTCCACTACTAATGTAAACAACTTCTCTTTCTCCATCTCCAAACTAGTGACTTCTTTAGTATGAGGTTGTTCTGTAGTTGGGAGTTTGATCTGTTTTCTAAGAGCTTGAATGTCTGGATTCTTACTTCTGATCACCTCGTCTACTACCATGACATCACTAGGATCATATCCTAGTTTGATAATTAATTCTTCCAATGTTTTAATTTTGGTTTTTTTGGTCATAGAGGGCATCCTCTCAATCTTAAGTTGTGAGTCCATGTTGTTTAGTGAAGCTTGCAATTTTGAAGTTGACATGGCAGAGCTAGTTAGAGTTGAATAAATCAGCTTGCCTGATTACTTATGCAAATCGATCTAATCTATTGCATGAACATGTTTACTATCAACTAAGAATATGGAGGCCTTATAATCTTCAACACCTCTAGGGTTTGAAACCTTGGGTTCCAAAAAAGCCATTTGAAACTGCCCCTTCTCTGAATCAAAAGCATACAATAACCTGTGATGAGTGGTGGCAGTTTGTTTCCAGAATTTTGAGTATGTTGAAGATTTGAGAGCTTCATTCTTTAACTTAATCTCCCTGTACCTTATGAAAATACTTGGTTGTGGTGGATCCTGAGAAGTAGAAGTGATAGGAGACTCAGTTGACTCTTCTACATAATTGAGAGAGGTGGTATGAATTTCTGTCAAAACCAAAGTGTTGGGCGCGAGATCCCCCAAGGGCAGTTTGGGGCTAAAAGCCCATATTTTGGTCATAATTTTGTAATCTAAGGGTAAAGACTCTGTATTTTGTGGTCGTGGAGCGCGTAGATGTTAAAGAGTCATAGGGTTGTCTACCCTTATTTTGGAAATGTAATGTCAGCTGTAGAAGATCTACCCATGGTCCGCGAACCATGGGATTGTATAAATAGAGCTAAGCTCTAAGTAGTTAAAAGACAGATCAATTAAGAAAAATAGAACATGTATGAGAGATAGCTCTGAAGTAGAAGTCTAATTTTAGGGTCGTAGCATAGGTAGAGGCTCTGCAGCTGAGTGCATGGACCCCTACAGTTGAGTGCGTAGGGTGGGTTGAGTCTGTAATAGTTTGGAATTATCAATAAAGAGAAGTATTCTGCAATTTCTGTGTCTTTATTTCCTATTTATGCATCTATTATGTTGAGTATGAATTTCACTTATAATACTCATATGATGCACGAATGTATGTAATTATATTGGTTAAGTGAACGCAAATAAAAACATCTATTTTACACAAAGCTAACTAAGATCTGTTAATAAGATTAGAAAGATACTTATCCTGGTTTGGGAAATATCACAGCTCGCTGCCCTAGCAGCGCAAAAGTATATCAACTCCTAGTTAGGGCTGCGCAAAAGCCGATTGTGTCCTTTCACGAAGGTACTGAAGGGTGGAATAGAGGGCTAAGCAACCTGCGCACAAGCAAATCTAGCCGGGATAAACCGGCATCAAATCCATCTTAAGGGTGTGGAAACTTGGTTCTAGCATCCCCCCATACTACTTCGGGTGAGACTTCAGTCCACGCTCCGCGGGCTGATGCTAAAAGGGCAAATAGTGTAGGGATTTGTTTGGCTAACTAACGTTGAATCTGGGTCAGGCCCCCACAAGCCAACAAATGGTTCCGTTGTCGAGACCGTAATCTGCATAAGAGATGTGTGATGTCGTATCATTGGAATCTAACTAAGAAAGAAATCGAAGGTTGGTTGGACAAGAGAATTCATGAGTTCGCAGCACATGAAAACAAAAACCCACGACTATCAAAAGAATAGTGGTTGGACCGATACCTGTATACATAGATCCATGAAATATTTTCTGCTTCCTTCCCTACTGAGCTATACGAGTGGATCGCGAAGCTAAGAGATAGCCAAGGAAGGTGGAAACTTGACAGTCCTATTGTGTGGACCCCGAAGCTAGTACGAAGGTTGGAAGCATTGGAGGATACGATCGTGTGCATTGTTGATCATTAGCTCAATCACATCATTGGAGGATTTGTTACTAAATTCGCAGTTGACACCTCAGTCAGCTATAGAAACGCAAGGCGATGATTTTTCAAAGGACCAAGAGGTAATTACGTAAAATCTTTGAATACTTGGATTAAAATGTTGTTGTGTGAAAAAAGCGTTATGTAGTTAGCTTGATGTTTAGGACTACGCGAAGCGGAAAAAGTTACCAAAATGAAGGAAATAAGGGTCCAAAGTATAGCCCCTTGATTTCACCTCCGTGAGGGGATGAAGAAGGGACAGCGAAGGTCTCTCCACAAAGTGTTATTCATTTGATAAGACAAGGATTTCCGCGAATACCACCTTTGCCCACACCACCTCTGTCTTCACCGCCATCACCTCCAACTTCACCCATACCATGTCCACCACCACCGCGATTCAGTATGGCAAACACAGTGAAGTTGACTTTGTTCAAAGGCTTGGAAATGAGGACTCGGACCAATTTTGGTTCGTTGTGAGGGCTGTATGGGAAGCTCAAGGTGTTACAGATGGACACATCAAGAAGGAAACACTTGTTAGTGCTCTGCAATATCACACGCTAACTTGGTATATTAAGTACTCCAATGATAACCCAAATACTAGAGTAGCGGACATCCAAGCAGCACTGAATAGGGAATTTAGTAGGCCTAAATCTGAAGCGTAGTTGATTGTGGGATTCAAAGAGATCACGATGCTACCAGGAAAGATGCCTTGGGAACTAGATCAGAGGTTGAAATGTACAATCCGCAAAGCCAACATGAAATTGATAGATGGACAACATCGCGAGTGGTTTGTGTCTTCACTACTACCACACTTAAGGAGTGCATTGTCGCAGCAAAAGATAACAACTCAGGCAAAGGCCTTAGAGATTGCCATGCAACTACATGAGACTCCAATGCAAGATCCTAATTTAGTAGATCCACGCGCAGTTGAAGAATCTATGCCTTGAGATGCAAAGCTTGAAGCAGGATAGGACAGTTCAGCCAGAGGTACATGAGGAGGTATGGTGCTTGAAATGTAAGAGTCAGGGTCATGACAAAGACCACTGCCCAGTCTTTACAAATTACCTTGCAAGAGGAGGATTGATGCCTGTAAGGCCATAAGCTCAAGCAGTACCTAGCGTAACGCCTGCTTTTTAGTGCACTATCTATTAAGCAGCTAGAAAACATGCCACGGATAATTTCCACTTGTTACAGAAGTATGTGCAAACACCGCAACAATTGTTTTGCAACTTTTGAAAATAGGTAGGACATGATGAACATACTTGCAGGAGATACAAATTGATGATGGATAGAACTCTCGCCTACAGGGTTCAGGCCAAAACGCAACCCCTTGACCAAAACATCGGGATAGTGCAGATAGGATTTCAGGGGCGCGGATGAGGCCGAGGCAGAGGAGGACCTGGTAGAGGTCAAGGACAGTTGATTTGCTACAATTGCAAAGGGCCAGGACACTATGCCTGCGATTTCACTAATCCAACATGCCCGTCCTGCAAGTGTTGCGCGATGTTTGATCATGAAACATAAAATTGTCCTACGCTGATATCTAGGATATGTGGCAAAGGAGTGCTACCTCCCCCCCAACTCAAAATATGTAGATTATGAGGTTTGAATCGCACGAGGAAGATCTGAACGTAAATATAGTGCTCCGAAGTGGAATCACAACAGGAGATGACAAGGGGAAACAACGGGAAGAAAGTACATGGGTTTGCAAAGCCCCGGCGAAAGAGGCCGAGTTCGATTTGGAGCACGCTCGTGAAGCATTCATGGAAGCTAAGACGAGATTCGTTGAAGCCTCTGCTTCAGGAAGCAAGGATAAATCGGAGTTGGAGATGGACCCCTCTATGCTCACAACTTTCTTGGAAACCTGTATGAAGTTACTACGCGACAATAAGGCTATGAAAGGGTTACAGGAACTTATCAATAGATGTGTTGGGACCGCGCTAGGTGAACTGTGCATAGTCTACAAAATTAGAAAGCATAAGATGAGGACATGGCATGAAATGAGACTCACCGCACAGATCAGAGAATATGAAATGGATCAAGTCATCCTGGATTTGGGGTTAGATGCAAATGTTCTACCGAAATAGACATGGGAGCGAATGGGGAGACCTGTGTTGCAATGGTCTTTGATTCAGCTAAGGATGGTGAATCATCATAAAATCATACCCATGGGGCGGCTACAGGGAGTAACTGTGGATATTGAGGGAGCGAGCATGTTGGAAGATTTTGAAGTAATAGAGATTGTTGATGACAACAATCCCTACCCTACGTTCTTGGGAATTCACCAGGCTACTGATATGAATGGGTTAATCAATTTGAAGAAGCGAAAGATGATCTTTGAGAAGAAATCACTGCGCGTAATAATACCCCTGCATCCTCCTGAAGGATCACGCTATACGGAATCGGTCCGCGATTATGAGAGTGATGATGATCCGAACTGCATCTATAAGATAACAACATGAGACCAAGACTGGGTGAATCCCATCGCAAATGGATGGATTACATGGGATCGTGAGAATTCCTGCACTTCGGACTCCAACAAAGAAATAGAACACTGGTAGAATCAGTTACATGAAGTAACTACGTTGAATTGCAACATGATGACCCAGTCGCTGCACTGTGTGTCGTCAGAGGTAAGAAATCTGCCTACTTATGATGGACTGAATGAGGTAGACATATTTTTGGATGAATTTAAAAGGGAGGTGCCAGAAAAATAATGCTTCCAGGCCTTGGACTAGGCACTGCACACTATGCCTGCAACATGGTGGGGTACGCATAAGGGAAGTTTTGATGATTGGCACGAATGTAGAAGGATGATGAGAGCATGATTTGGGAAGCCTAGGATGTGACTGACAGACGAGTACGATGGGAAGAATGATCCGCGCACACAATTGGCCAAATGGACGTAGGCCTATGGAGAAAAGCCACAACCTAAATGGGTGCACCTATTATATCATACCCTGGATGTTATCCCAATAAATTGGTATATAGAAACAGAGCTCTGCCATGGGATAGGTGAATGGGATGTCCTGTGTGAAGGATTCATGATGACATTCAATTTCGAGGATGGGTTTGATAGTATTGATGAAGTGCTACAAGAGGTGAAAGCAACCATCTTTAGGATATCGTAGGATCCTTTAGACCTGGTGCAACCTGAATGGGATACTCAGCTAAGTCGCACGCTGGAATGCTATAATTTAACCGCTGAAGAGGAGGATGAGGATCCTCTGAAGATTAACATTCTAGAAATAGAGGGCCACTGCGAGGTTCAAGGACCGCAGATTGAGAACCCTAATATAACCATGCCGGTGAGAACTAAACAGGTGAACATTGGTGTTGGGCACCAAATCTGGCTATCTTTCTATCGCATTTATATCATCCTTTTTTTACCTTTTTGTACTTATTTACCAATGTTGCTATGCTAAACTTACAAGGTAAATACCCCTGACTTGTTTGATTGGAATATTTTAATTAATGAAGTAAAGTCACAGAGTCCTATCTATTCGCAACACTAAAATGTATGTTTGACTGCAGCTTGGAGAACAAGAACATTTGCTTCAGCATCTCGCAATAGATATAGTAACAACCAGCCATAAGGAGGTCATGCAGCTGGAGTCACAACTCCTTGAACTATTCTTGGGCCTCTTGTTGATCTCGGTTATTTGGTGTTGGTGCTTTTCCAACTGTTGTATATTTCTGAATATGCGGTTACCATGTTTCGGGGAGATATGTTGTTCTCCCGCACTGTGTATAAAAGACAAATTATTCCTATAAATGGGGATGCCCCCATCGATATTGTAATCACTTGTTATAGATTAATAAAGTATCACCTATTTTGCTATTAATCTTCATTGTGACTAACGCAACCTTGATCAGAGAGTTAGGCCCACTCTTCTGATCAGGTGTTGCATCTTTCTGTGTGTGTTATTTATTAGTTTATGCTTGTTGTTACAATTCTTTACTTCTTGTAATTGTTTCTGGAGTTATGTATTTAGTTTAATCTTACAACAATGTCTTGAATCTTAACCATGAACCCTTGGTTGGAACAGATTGTGCTTTTGCCCCTACATATACCTTGCGCGTTGCCTTGAAAGGATACGCACTTGGATTGATAAATTAATGTTGGAATAGGGTGAATAAGCTGTTCATACCTAGACACCAACATTTTGGCACCATTGCCGGGGAGGCTAACAAGGTGCAAAACAATGATTCAGACCAACTAGAGGGTCAATCTCTCGTCCTGGGGAGAGAACGAGTTTTCTCACTCTACTTCAGGTCCTGAGCATAGGTGTTCTTTCCACTTGTTTATTATTGCTTTTCTATTTGATTTTGGGCCACTCTCTTGTCCTGGGGAGGGAGGAGTCTTTTGATGCCCTGTTCCAGGCCCTGAGTTAGACTTATTTTCTTTTAAACCCTGGTGTGATTTTTGGGAAACCCTAGCTTTTACCCTAGGGAGGGAGGAGTCTTTTGATGCCCTGCTCTAGGTCTAGAAGTATTAGGTCTTCTCGAGGTTTGTGTTTGTTAGGATTCTTGTCTTGGGGAGGGAGGAGTCCTTTGACACCTTGCTCTGTGCCTGGAACCCTAGTTTTTTGTTTTTTTTAGCTGCCTTTCTTTTTGTAAGTTCTTTCGTCTTGGGGAAGGAATGGTCCTTTGACACCTTACTTCAAGATTGAAGCATTGTAGGATCATACCAAGACCTTCCATCATACCAACTTTTGTATGAACAAAGAACCAAATAAGAGGGGCAGAGGGAGAGCCCCAGCGAGGGGAGGACCAGATCTAGGAAGGAAGACCTATATCCAGAAAATCATAGAAAAGGCTGAATCAAAAGCATCCTCTCGTGTAGCTGTGAGACTAGGGGCATGAAGAGTGAAGTCCGGGGGACAATCAGTAGATCAACCAGTGCTGTCTACAACATTCTTTGGTGATTTGACACAACAGGTCCCTCTAGTAGTGGAAGAAACATCCAACAATAGACCCAACTAGGAGTATCTTATGTTGGTAATAGCAGAAGAAGAGGTCACAAGCAAAACATTGACAAGATCAGACTGCTCCAGTAAGGGAAAGGAGGTTGTAGCTAAGGGGTCAAGCCATCAGGACACATGAGAAGGAAACGAGGAGGTACTCGCATCACCAAGGGACCGAGGAAGTGTTGCTAAAGCAACTCGAATCTGAGTGGTAAGGAATCCTCAACCATCTTCCATAGAGTCTATTGAAATTTCCAGTGGTTATTGGAAGATATTTATGGCTCCCACAACCTCCACCATCAATTTTCTGATCGGGGATCTGGGAGTCGGTGCGCCCACAAAGCCTATTCCATCGGCAGCCTTACCAAACTTTCATGGGCTTGTTTCAGAAGACCCCGACACATTTCTATTTGAGTTTGACATAGTGTACCGTGGGTACGACAACACAATGGATGCCCAGAAGTTAAAAATTTTCCCTTCTACGTGGGATGATATGTAGACAACTTTTATGGAAAAATACCAGGAACACTGTAAACCTGGAACATTAAGGAGGAACTTTTCAAGTTCACACAAAAAGAAGATGAGAGCTTGGAAGATTTTGTGGAAAGGTTCAAGTACACTTTACAGAGGTTAGTTCACTCTGACTTGGATAAGGAAATTTTAAAAATTATCTTCCTCCGGGCTTTTCGTGAGGACTCGATGGAATTATTGAACATTGTAGGAAAGGGAGACATCTCTAAGGAAAGCTTCAAAGCTATTTGAAAATTATGCATTCAGTACTTGAGGGGGCTTGCAAGAAATAGAAAAGGGATTTGCTCAGCAAAGGGGTCTAGCAGGGGAGTTACAAAGGCAGAAATTGGAAACCTGCTAGACAACTTGAGGACAGATATCCTCAGCACTCTATCAGCATAGATGGATGCTCTGCAAGTAAAATATAAGCAGTTGGAATTGGAAAGGACCATGGTGATATTTTGTCCGAAGTGTAGAAAGAAGCACCTGGAAAAGGAATGTCCACTAAACTCCATAGAGGAATGTGAAATCTGCGAGCTAAACCATGCAACAAGCTCATGCCCCTCCTTGCTAGGCTTGAAGGTAGTATTTCAAGGGACGGGGGAAGACACAAAGCAACTATACCTCATGGGGTCTAGTAATCCATGGTAGCCTCAACCACCGATGGGAAATCAAGGTATGTACCCAGATCCATCTCAGTATTTCAATAATTTTAGTATGAATCCTCAGACCATGCCTTATCCTCCCATGTGGCCATAATACCAGTTTCCACCGTGGCAGCAGTGGAACCCTCAAGCGAGTATGAGCTCTTCATGGGCTCCAACTTGGCGAGGATCCTCTCCTGGGAAGTTTCATCAGCAGATACCACAACAGTAACTCCAACTGCCCTCTAATGTGCCTCCTGGTAATCAACCTACCCATCCTCAACTTCCAATGCAACCTAACCCTAATCCTAATAATTAGGGAGCTCATCAAGCTGATGTTCTTAACCTACCTTCATATAGCACCTCCATTGCAGAGTCGTATGCAATGAATCTGCGATCAGGGCAGACAGTCAATGTTCAACCTCCTCCAGTTATCATTGAACAACTTGAGAGTGAAGGTAAGGAACCGGAACCAATTAATAAAGAGCCAAAATAAAATAATAGAAACCAGGCTCCTCCTATAAAGCAACATCAATCTGAACCACCTTACCCAGAGAGACTAATTATGAGTAAACCTAGCCCTCAAGCTGAATTTGATTTGTTAGGAGAATTGCATAACTTATTTGTTAAAATTCCCTTGTTACAAGCTATGAAGGATGTACCAATATATGAAAAGACTCTTAGGGAATACTATTCAAAGAAACCTACAAAGAAATTTAAAGACCTCCTCACTATTCATGTTATGGGAAAATTATCAGACTTCATGATGGGAAAATCAATGCCGGTAAAATATGGAGATCCAGGGAACCCAATTTTGACAGTACAGATTAATGCGGTAGAGATTCCAAATGTGTTGGTAGACATGGGTGTTGCCATCAATGTCATCACCACTGAAACTATGCATGCATTAGGCCTTCACAATTTGAAACATACACCTACAGTATTGGAATTGGCAAACTGATCTACAATCAAACCTGTAGGGAAGTTGGAAGATATAACAATTTTAGTGGATTCATGGCACTATCCCATAGACTTCCTGGTATTACATACGCAATCTTCAGTGGGAGGCCATCCTTTGATTTTGGGTAGACTATGGTTGGCTACTATAGATGCTTACATTGGGTGTCGTTCAGGGAACATGGTTATTTCTAATGGGCATAAAACTAAGAATTTAGTGTTATATCCACCTGCAAAACCAAATCCATCCATAAAACTAGCAGGTGGCAAGAAAAATTTATCTAGGGAAGAGCCTGAAACAGAAAATGAGGAAGTGAGACTAGTCCTCACTATTGGACAGGCTCTTCAGTTGAAAATGGAATCAGAAGATGATGTAATCACTTCCTTTATGGATGATCCTTGCTCTGTTTCAGAGCCAAACCAGCAAATCCTAGAATCTATCCTAAGTTGTGAGACTTAGGAAACTATTGAAACAGCAGAAGGATTAGAGGAGCCACCTGTTGATGCACCTCATGAAAGTGTTCAAGTGGAATTAAAACCGGGGAAAACCTTGAATATTAATCCAAACCTATTAGAATCCCAAAAGAAGCAACTTGTAGACATCCTTCGGAAACATAAAGAAGCCTTCGCCTGGGATTATTCAAATATGAAGGGGATTCCTACCAACTTATGTACCTATCACATATATATTAAGAAAGATTGTTGTCCTATAAGACAACCTCAGAGGAGAATGAACCCTGCATTGAAAAATGTTGTGAAAGAAGAGCTTCAGAAATTACTGGATGTAGGTTTTATCTACCATATCTCAAATAGCCAATGGGTCTCACCATTAGTAATGGTCCCCAAGAAAAATGGTAAATGGCGGATCTGCGTGGATTATCGAGAGTTAAATAAGGCAACGCAAAAAGATCATTTTCCCTTGCCATTTATTGATCAGGTTTTGGACACATTGGCTGGCAAGAAGTTTTTCTCTTTTCTAGATGGGTTTAGTGGATATAACTAGATCCAGATAGCTCCCGAGGATCAAGACAAAACCACTTTCACATGCCCCTAGGGAACATTCGCATACCAGGTCCTTCCTTTCGGTCTGTGTAATGCTCCTGCAACGTTCTAGAGGGAAATTCGGGGGATCTTCTCTGACTTGGTAGATGATAGTGTTGAAATTTATATGGATGACTTTACTCCATATGGGGACTCATTTTTAGAAGGGCTGAAAAATTTAGAAAAAGTTCTTGAAAGGTGTATACAAGTGCGTGTTTCTCTGAGCACAGTAAAATGCCATATGATGGTGGAAGAGGGAATTATTCTGGGACATTTGCTCTTAGTTGAAGGAATCAGGATGGACCGAGTGAAAATAAAGGTAATTTTGCACTTCCCAACACCCAAAACGCCCACACAGGTACACAGTATTGGTTGTGCTAGTTACTACAGGCGTTTCATGGAAAATTTTGCGAAAGTAGCACACCCACTGTTTCAATTACTAACAAAAGATTCAGAATTTGTGTGGTCAGGTGACTGTGATGCAGCCTTTACAAAAATTAAAGAATTGGTTTGCAGTGCTCCGATCCTTAGAGGACCAGACTGGGCATTACCTTTCCATATTCATACGGATGCTTCTCAAACAACAATTGGTGTAGTATTGGGACAACAAGAGGATAAAGTACCTTAGGCAGTCTACAATGTTAGTAATAATTTGGCTCCTATTGAATTAAACTACACAGTGATTGAGAAAGAGTTCCTTGTTGTCATTTACGCCATCAACAAATTCCTGCACTACATTACCAGGTATCCTACTTTTGTGCATACTGATCATGCAGCTATCAGGTATTTAATGAATAAACTTGTTACCCCTGGTTGCATTACAAGATGGTTGTTGCTACTATAGGAATTTGATATTAATATAGTAGATAAACCAGGGAAGGACAATGTGGTTATAGATTTCTTATCTAGGATAGAACATGATGGTAAGAATGCACCAATTGAAGATAATTTTATAGATTAGCATCTTTTTGTAGTTTCTGCTAACACTCCGTGGTATGCAGATATTGCTAATTATCTTGCTACAGGAGGTGCCTCGTCATCTGTCATATAAGGAGCAAAGGAATATTATTCACCAGAGTACCTGATATTCATGGATGGCAAGATATCTCTTCCATACAGGGGTTGACCAACAGATTTGATGTTGTGCAGCAGAAGATGATATTTATGAGATATTAAAGGTTGCACATGATGGACCATGTGGAAGACATTTTACAGATAAAAGAACAGGTCACAAAGTGTTTCAAATGGGATATTAATGGCCCTCCATCTTTCGTGATGCTTGGGATTATGTTGGAAGGTGTGATAGCTGTCAATGGATGGGACAACCTGGGAAAGAAAATGAAATGCCTCTTCAACCCTAGATAGTCCTTGAATCGTTTGAGAAATGGGCCATCAATTTTGTTGGACCCTTCAACCCACCTTCTCATCAGAAAGATTACATCCTGGTCTGCACTGATTATGTAACTAAATGGGTGGAAGCCAGAGTGGTCACAAGAGCAACAGAGCAAGTAGCGGAAGACTTTCTTTTTGAAGAAATCTTTGCCTGATACGTTTCTCCAAGGGAAATTGTATCATATGGACGATCACAGTTCACATCTCATATGATAGGAAAGTTGATGCATAAATATGGGGTCAAACATAAAGTGACAACCCCCTATCACCCCCAGGCAAATGGGCAAGTAGAAAGCACAAACAAGGTATTGGAAAATATCTTGACAAAGGCAGTAGCAAGTCATCACCGGGACTGGGCAAAAAAAATTCCAGAAGCTTTATGGGCATACAGAATGACATGGCGGAACACAACTGGGTTTTCTCCATTCAAATTAGTCTATGGGAAATCCCCCTTGTTTCTGGTGGAATTTGAGATCAGTACACTCAGAATAGCTCTAGAAGTAGGCCTAGATCTATCAGAAGTACAGGTACACCAACTGGAACAGTTGAATGAGTTAGACAAGATTCGATTAGTAGCTGTCCAGAAGACTACTGCTATTCAACAGTAGAGAATGAAATGGCATGATAAATTTATCAAAACTATGGTGTTTCATGTGGGGGATTGGGCATTACTATATGACTCCCGATTTAAGGATTTCAAAGGCAAGCTTCGCACTGGTTGAATTGGACCATATCAAGTAGATGTAGTGTTCGACAATGGAATGGTCAAACTAATTACAATAAATGATAATCATACCTCGTTCTTAGTAAATGGGCACCGTATAAAACTATACCACCATCCAACCTCTAAAGATTCCTTTGTCAAACACCTTTCTGATTTATCTGATCTAATGGTTATTGGAATAGATGACACTCTCACTTTGATCTAAAAAAAAATAAAAATGATAATATATATATATTATATATTTATTCTAATATATATATATAATATTATAATATATTATAATATATATATATATATATATATATGTAGATATGGTTATTACTTGTTTGTATTTTGTAGGAATAACAAAGAAATATGGCCAAGAGAAATGTAACACTCGATGCTCTTACTCCACCAGTGCTGCCATTAAGATGTTGATGTTATTTCACTGGTGTGCATCACTAAGTGTTGTTATTCCGTAGCTGCTGTTACTTTGCAACTGCCATTACACTGCCGATGTTGTTACTCCACTAAGTGTTGTTATTCTGTAACTGTCGTTACTCTGTAACTATTGTTACTCCATAGTTTTTGTTACTCCGTAACTGCCATTACACTGCCGATTTTGTTACTCTGCAACTGCTGTTACTCCGCCAGTGTTGTTACTCCAGAACCGCTGTTACTCCGTCGGTGTTGTTACTCCGCAACTGTTGTTACTCTACCGGTGCTGTTACTCTACAACTATTATTACTCCGCTAGTGTTGTTACTCTACAACTGCTATTACTCTGCAATTGTTTTTACTCCATAATTGTCGTTACTCCACTGATGTCGTTACTCTGTAACTATCGTTGTCATTACTTCGTCGATGCCGTTACTCTGCTAGTGTCGTTACTTCGTAACTGCCGTTACTCGCTATTTCTGTTTCTTGTTGTTGTTGTTACTCCCTGTGCTATTACACGCTGTTGATGTTATTTGTTGTTGTTGTTACTCCCTATGCTATTACTCGCTGTCGTTGTTACTCCGTCAGACATTTTTGTTGCTACTCCACCATAAGGTAGGTCCACATGTATGTCTCTGTTGATTTTATGGATTTAATTAAATATTCCAAAAAGGACACTAAAACATGTCGTGGACGGTTGTCATTAAAGTTGGGGGAGGGGAACCGTCATAATAAATGACAGCGTACCTCAAAAAAGGCATTCATGACATACGATCCTCACCTAACAGAATAGAATGATTTCGGTACTTCGAAATCATACCTTTGATGTGTTGTAATGCATATTCGTATGCGCAGAGTCATAATCAGTCACCCTTCCAACACGCTGCATTAAATTCCTGAAATATCTAACAATACCACCATAATCTGTCATCATTTTCAAACATACCAGTATTGTTTCATTCGTTGTCCCCAAAAGCAGCCATGACGTTATTTCAGTTGCCAACGGTTTGGAGCCCTGTTACTCTCCCCTGCCAGCCAACTGTAGTCATCGCGTTGATTCTGCCTCTACAGCAATGGGTGGCCCATCTATGTGACATGAACCTGAGGATACAACAAGAGTTCGAAGCAATTAGGAGGTGTGGTAGGTTTTTGAGAACACAGGCTAAAATGTTTATTTCGACAGGCTGAGAGGGTAGAATTAAGAAATTAAGTGGAATTTGCATTAAACTTGGGAGAAGGAGGCTCACGAGTCTGCGGAATTGAAATCCCTATGACAGAGGAAACCATCGCAGAAGTCAATGGGCTCCCTCAAAACAGACAACGATGGTTTTCGAGAAGGGCTACCCTTCCAAAATTTCCCAAGGCCTTTTTACAGGTGGGAGAAAGTATTACACAGAGGGGTTGGGGATATGACCGAAACTTGCTACCACATCCATGGGAAGGAGTAGCAGAGTTCGTCATAAAATATATGACTTGTGAAGGAAGATACTCCACCATATTCAAATACCATCTCCGCATACTAGCTCACATGTGATTTCCATAGGCAGAAGCTTTTTCAATGAATGTACCCTATTTCCTATTGAGAAGCCTTCATTTCATGGCACATTCGGCTCAGGGGCCAAGACAGGTATTGGTGGTCATCACTCACCATGCGTTGGTTAACTGTTTGTAATGAATGTCATCAAATGAGTCCTGATCCCGTGGGAACTGTTTCAGGATTCCACAGAGGAAGAAATAGCAGCTGCTATGCCCGCCAGGGCAGATGAACCTGAAGATATGGAGGAAAATGCAGAAGAAGATGATTATATTGACCAGGAGGAGCTGGAAGAGATGGAGATGGAAACTAAAGAACTTGAATAAGAGGCGCCCCCCCCCAAGAGCTAGCCAAAACTATGGAGTCAATGGAAGATATGAGGGTTGACATAGAAAGGCCCACTAGTACCATGGCTGAGACTGTCCCACAAGAACCAGCTTCACCCATAGAACTAGTAGAACAAGTTGATAGCATGATAACCACAGAGGTAGGCCCACAACAGGCAAGAGTGGGTGAATTGGTCAATATTGCAACTGAGGGTACCCCATAGGGATCTCCTGCCACCATGGAGCCGATGGAGGAGGATAATCCAATTGAAGAGGAGGTCATAACCACTCCGATCATAGAATCCATGAAAATGGAGGAACAAGGACAAGAAGGGCCCGGAGCTGGGGAAGCCATGGGACTTGTGGAGGAAGCATGAGGAGAACTAGGGCGTGAGGTTGGCGCTGACCCACAAGAAAAAGTGTCGACTTCGGGACCAAACATTGAAGACTCATTCCAGTTCTCCTTCTTCTCCTCTATTCCAAGAAGAGCAAGGGTAACTCATTCCCCTCGCTGAAAAGAAGAAGAAGATCTCACCATTCCTATAGCTTTGAATTTATCACAGAGGCCACAACCGTGTGGGGTGGATGCTACTCAGGTGACAGGCACTCCGAAGCCTGAGCGGAGAGAAGAGACAGAGGTCCTTGAGGCTAGGGATCTGGAAAAGATTCCAACAGGCCCATTAGCAGGAGAGCATCTCGCAAGGGCATCACCGGTCACGGTGAGCGCACATGAAGAAGAAATAGTCGTTGGCAAAGAGGAGGGACCAAGCAAAGTGGTCCTGATGAATGAGCAAATGGAATAGCCAGGCGAGAAGGTCGTGAAGCACGAAATGATCGAAGAAGAATGAGAAGTGGAGGAAAACCCAACAGTCGGCACAGCAGAAGCTGTCCCGGGGGATTTACCTCTAGCTACCGGAACGGAGGAAGTTCTGGTTAAGTAGGAATGGGTAGATCTGTGTGAATAGCAAAGACTCCCAGTCAAAAAAAAATATCAACTGCAGTTTAAAGAGACAATGCAGCTTAAGATGGAGGTCAGGAAATTAAGGAAGCAAGTGCACAAAATGTAGAAGAAGATAAATAAATACAAGCGGCAAGCTAAAAAGTCCAAGGCCGTAGGGGTCGAAGCAGAAACTTGGGTGGACCAGATAGTCACAACCTCTGCTGCCACTCAAACAGACCCAATTGAACGATTTTTTGAAGACTGTGAGTATGCCTTAACAGCCGAAGTGCAAACTTGGAAATCTACTACAACCCAGTATAAAAATGAGGTCAGGAGAATTTAGGAAAGAGCCTCCACAACCATCTTTGAATATGTGGAGCACATAGATATCATGAGATTAAGGCATGCAAAGCAGCAAATCAGGATGGAGTAGTTGGAAAAGCAAGTGGTAGAACTAAAAACCGATAAGGAGCAGATGTTCAATTTGGTGCAAGAGGTGATGGCATGTCACCCCCCTGCTTCTTATTATTCTTTGTTCTTGCATGAAAGTTTTCTTTCATTTTGCATGCAGAGCATCAAAAATGAGAATAGTTATGAAATAGAAGATGGTGTACAATTCCTCTGAATAATGAGGAGTCATGACATGCCAACTCAGCACTTGATGTGTGAGTTTTATCTGCACGGTTATCTACTGTGTCTGGACAGAGAATTCAACCTAGTTCCGTATGTGGGGGACATTCATTTAAGGACCCTCACCTCTTACACTTTCAATCAGATCAATTGGCAGAAGGCTTTTAACACTTTTGAATCCAATCAGGTACAAAGCCATTCATAGTAAGAGGAGAACATGAGAGGTCAGTCACGATGTTCACTAAATAGAACACCTTTTTGGGAATTGAGGTGAATAGAGATAGAATGCTGAGGACACAAAAATGGTGCCTTGATCTTTGTGTCAAGCAATTAACCACATTTGAAGATGAGGCCCTTGATTGCTGTCAAAAAAGGTGGTTGATGTCACCTACAGCTGTCTGGAATAGGGAACCTTTTGGGGCACCAAATTTTTCACGAGTGCTCCCTAGAGTACCCAGATATGTGGCATGTGTCCAACATGTGGGGTCCGGTGGATGGGGATCTAGTTTTAGTTTCTTCTTATTTGGTTGCCTATAGAAAATTACACTCCAGCGTATAATTTTCCAATAGACTGGTGGACTGAAGTTCTCCTTTCAGATGGTTTTAAAGTTCCAGGAATAGAGATGGCCATAGAATATGATCTCGCCTAGCTTCATGAAACCTAAAGTCTGCAGAATCCAGACCTGCGAAGGTGGCGAACTGAATGAGGGCATGTAGAATGTTAGTTGGGGAGAGATGTTGGGCACCAAATCTGACTATCTTTCTATCACATTTCTATCATCCTTTTTGACATTTTTGTACTTATTTACCGATGTTGCTATGCTAAACTTACAAGGTAAATACCCCTTACTTGTCTGATTGGAATATTTTAATTAATGAAGTAAAGTCACGGAGTCTTATCTATTCGCAGCACTAAAATGTATGCTTGACCAGAGCTTGGAGAATAGGAACCCTTGCTTCAACATCTCGGAACAGATCTAGTAATGACCAGCCATAAGGAGGCTGCATAGTTGGAGTCATAACTCCCTGAACTATTCTTGGGCCTCTTACTAATCTCGGTTATCTGGTATTGGTGCCATTCCAACTAATGTATATTTCTGAATATGCAATTACCATGTTTCAAGGAGATATGTTGTTCTCTCGCGCTGTGTATAAAAGACAGATTGTTCCTGTAAATGGGGATGCCCCCATCGATATTGTAATCACCTATTACAGATTAATAAAGTATCACCTGTTTTGTTGTTCTAATCTTCATTGTGACTAACGTGGCCCTAATTAGAGAGCTGGGCCCACTCTTCTGATCAGGTGTTGCATCTTTCTGTGTGTGTTATTTATTAGTTTATGCTTCTTGTTACAGTTCTTTACTTCTTGTAATTGTTTATGGAGTTCTGTATTTAGTTTAATCTTACAACAATGTTTTGAACCTTAACCATGAACCCTTGGTTGGAATGGATTGCGCTTTTGCCCTTGCATATACCTTGCGCATTGCCTTGAAAGGATACACACCCGGATTGATAAATAAATGTTGGAATAGGGTGAATAGATTGTTCGTACCTAGACACCAACAATTGGTAAGGAGGCAGAACCCAAATTCGCGAATATTGGAGATTGCTAGGATGACACAATGATGGATAAGGTCATTAAATTACTCCATAAATATCAGGACTTATTCCCTACCAATTTTATGGATTTGAAAGGAATAATCAGAGATCTAGGAGTGATGAAGATCATGTTGAAGCCCGACACAAAGCCAGTTAAGCAGAGGCCTTACTACCTGGATCTAAAATACAAGGAGAATGTCCATTTAGAGCTAGACAAAATGCTAACAGCAGGCATCATTGAGCTTGTGGAAGAATCTGATTGGGTAATCCCAATGGTGGTACAAGAGAAGAAGCAGAAGGATGAGATAAGGATATGTGTGGACCTCAAAAAACAGAATGAAGCTTGTGTGCATGATCCTTTCCCAACTCCGTTCACAAATGAAGTGTTGGACAATGTAGATGGCCAAGAAGCATACTCCTTCATTGATGGGTTCTCTAGGTACCACCAAATCAAAATTGTGCCGGAGCATAGGAGTAAGACAACCTTCATGACTAAGTGGGGTTGCTTTCAATACACTGTAATGCTGTTTTGGTTGAAGAATGCGCCTTCTATCTTTTCACGCATGGTTGTTGTGCATTCAAGGAATTTATTCATAAGTTCCTGGATGTATATTTTGATGACTGAACTGTATTTGGACTGGATAAGCGGTATGTAGCGAGCTTGCTCTTAATGTTGAATACCTGTCGAAGATACCAAATCACGCTCAATGTCAAGAAGTGTCTATTTTTCATTCCTTTTGGGAACCTATTGGGGAATGTGGTTTGCAGACAAGGGCTAATGGTAGACACCGTGAAGATCGTGGTAATTCTAAACTTGGAAACGCCGAGGAGTGTGAAACAGTTGCGTGCTACTTTGGGACATGTTGGATATTACAGAAAGTTTATCAAAGGATATGCCCAGATCACCGAGCCAATGGAAAAATTGTTGAAGAAGGATGTCTCATTCTATTGGAACGATGACTGCAAGAAAATCCTAGATATATTGAAAGAAAAGATGGTTACCATGTCGATTCTAGTCTCCCCAAACTGGAAGAAAGAGTTCCATGTACATGTTGATGCGTCATGTATAGCGTTGGCGGTAGTACTAACACAGGATGGTGGAGAAGGCTTGGAACACCCCATCATGTTTGCAAGTCGCAGATTATTCAAAGCAAAGAAGAACTATTCCACCACTTAGCGCGAGGGGCTGTCTATGGTGTATGCACTCCAGAAGTATCGACACCACTTGCTAGGAGGCCACTTTAATATGCATACAAATCACTTCGCGCTAGACTACTTGGTCAATAAGACTGTGTTAGGGGGGCGCATCTACAGATGGCTCTTATTATTCCAAGAATACGATCTTGAAGTTGTTGTGAAGCCTAGATGATTAAATGAGGGACTTGACCACCTGTTTCGCATCGAGACAGAGGAGGAACATACTAACTTGGAGGAAGGATTACCTGACACGTAGCTCTTTGTTGTGCGCATTGTGGATGAACATTTTGAGGACATAATACACTTCCTAACAACTAGAATTGCGCCGGAAGGATACTTTGTCCAGCAAAAGAAGGAATTAGTGGTGCGCACGACAAATTGCTCTATCATTTCTGGGAATCTATACAAGATGGGGACTGATGCGATACTGCAAAGGTATGTACCGAAGTTTGAGAGAAGCAGCATCTGTCATGGGGGTGCCGCAGGAGGACATTATGCAAGGAGAGCAACTACGCAGAAGATTTTATGCGCAAGGTTGTGGTTTCCAACCCTTCATTGGGATTCAAAAGAATATTGTAAGGCATGTGATGTATGTCAGTGGACAGATAGGCCATTGCGGAGGGATGAAATGCCTTTGAATCCACAAATAACATTGCAACCTTTCAAAAAGTGGGCAATAGATTTTGTAGGACCTATTCAACGCCAAGGAAAGACAGGTGTGAGGTACATTATCATTGTGATGAAGTACTTGACTTGTTGGGTAGAAGCGTAGCCGTTGAAGGATTTCACGGGCGCCACAGACACAAAGTTTCTATTTGAGCATCTACTGATGAGATTTGGATGTCCAAAGGTCTTGATGAGTGATCGTGGTATGCATTTCCTGAATGATATGATCAATGCACTAATGAAGGAATTTCAGGTGTATCACCAAAAGAGCACACCTTATCACCCATAGGCTAACGGGACAGTGGAGGTGTTCAAGGTGTGCAATGCTCAATGAAGTGATTGGGACCTATGCAAACCTGCAGTATTGTGGGCTTATCGGACAATGTGCAAGAAGTTAACAGGACAGACACCCTTTAGGCTGGTATACGGTGTTGAAGCTATGATGCGTATGGAATACATCATGCCTAGTCTACAAAAAGTAGCACTCACAAGTATGACGAATCACAGAGCCCTGAAAGAGAGGTTCATGTAGTTGGATGAGCTGGATGAAGAGATATTTTTGGTTGGATTTCACCAGTAGGTCCAGAAGCAGCATGAAAAAGCATGGCACGATCGACATATTAAGAGCGCACCTTTAAGGTGAATGAATTGGTGCTATTGTATGATAGTAAGTTTGATCAATTTCCAGGTAAATTCAGAATGCATTAGCTGGGGCCCTATGTTATTAAGGAGATTACCGATAGTGGCGCGGTCTAGCTGGTTAAGTTGAATGGAGATCCCTTCCCAAGAAAGGTGAATGGCAGTTGTTTGAAGCCATACACAAGTGGCTCGACCACCTAACTAGGTGACAGAACCACAGTCTTAGCACTCCAAGCAGCTGAAAGGAGGCACGAGACTATAAACTACACTGCCCGAGTTTGAGAGCTACACAATTTCAAGACTACGCAAAGTAGCAAAGTGTCACAGGGTCCGCAACAACGCGAAGACAGTTGTGCTAGCATGCAAGTCCACTGGAAAGTGACCGTTAAAGTCACTATTCATGATTTGATGGTCAGTTTGAGGCCAAATGGAGTGGGCAGTAGGAATTTAAGGTGAACTTTATGGATTAGATTCTTGAAAATATTTTGCCAATCTAGCAATAATGGGCCGAATGTGGGGGGAATGGTTGAATTTGAATTTAAAAGGACCTATAAAGCACAGGTGGTTGTCCAGCGAAAAACACTTGGCATTTTAAAAATTTAGTTGTTGCGCTATCGGGTGTGTATGGACCTTTCAAACATTGAGGCTTTGAGAGCAATTTCAGTGTTTGCAACATTGCTGAAGGAGACACAGGACCTCCTAACTAGAATGATGTCGACACCTGAGGAAGTGGTGTAGGAAATTACGGTAGTAGAAGCCCCAGAGAGTGTCAGAGTGATAATTGAGGTCCCACTGAGACCTAAGAAGGATAAGCAGACTATGATCTCGGTGCACGTCTCACCAAGAAACTCACAAAGGACCAAGCTCACCTTGCAGGAAAAGGGGAAGACTATTAATCTGGAGGTTGACGAGGAAGAATCTGAAGAAATCCTGGTGGAGGAAGAGGACGTAGAAATACAAGTTGAAACCCAGGGTGTGGACCCTATTACCAAGCTACGAGAATATGTTCCTCCGCACAAGGGCAAAGACAAAGTGCTGAAGGACATAGATGAGAGCAAGAGCTCCCTGCAAATGTCATTTCTCCCAGATGATATTGTTTTTGAGGGACCACACTTAGGGCGGGTTCCTCTCCTGAAGTTTGAAGATTGGGACCTCGCGGATCATGAGAAATTACCGCATTTAGCAACTGAGCAGCTAATGCGATGAGGGATGGACTCAATGGCTAGAAACGATTGAATTGGAGCCGCACACATGGCTCAAGGGTGTGGAGAAAGTTGAGTTTCTAAACCTGCTCTAGGTGTTGCATTACCATCACACCCTAATGACCATCTTCATCATCAGGCAACTGCTTTGCTTGGTGCATGATGGATGTTTATGGATGGAGGAGCCCATTCCCATCACAGACCACTTGATTCATCGAATCACATGGCTACCTTATTCAGGGGAGGATCTAGCCAATATATTAGAAGGAAAGGGTGGTGAGTTGGCCCTTGCAGAAGCGATGAAGAAGAAGTTGAAGTTGGAGAAGAAGAAGCAAGGATATGCCATCTCCAACATTAACAACCCCACAGTCAAGGTCGCAACAAAAATACTAGCAGGGAAAGTGATGCAGAAGTGCTCCACTGATGAGGTGGCCATGCCTATGATTGCATTATCGACCCAATGCGCGAAAGGAGTCCATTTCAACTAGATGAACTATCTATGCCGCAAGTTCCTTACGAACTATTGCAAGGCACAGGAGTAGGGCAAAACGTTTCACTATGTGTGGCTCATGTTGTCAATCGTACTGGTGGCATGGGAGCTACCAAAAGACAACCAATTCCTTTCAGTTGCGCTGGACCTTCCAGAGGCAGCGAAGTACGCTTCGCTATGGGTGACCAAGGACATGTAATGAATAAAAGAAAGCAAGATCTTTTGGATCTTAATGGAGATGAATATCCGGATGGGGATCAATCGCAAGCTACAGTTATTGCCCACAATATACGTGAGTTTATAGAGCTTTGTAGAGTTCAAAGTGGATTTCCACCATGTCTTTATCAGGGTACAGAAGGACCCTATGAAGACATGGCATAACCTACCATATCTAGCGACTGATGATATAATTTTTGTAGTCCTTGAGTCTTGGTCGTCAGAGTGGCACGCTCTAGCAGGATCCACGATGGAAACGGACAAGTCCACTGTGCAGTGCAAGAAAGAAGAAACAAAGCTCTAAATGGCACAGCTGGTAGAGAAGCACAGAAAGGAGGAAGCAAAGGCTAAGGCCCAGGCAGCTCGTGACACCGCGAAATTGGCGGAGAAGCAGAAAACAAGAGGAGAAAAACGCGAAGGATAGAAGTCACCTTCGCCCGGAACTAAGGCAGAAGCAGAGATAGAACAAGGTGGCATGGACCCACAAATGATGTTCACCCAACTCAAGCGTCCACGACTGTGAGAGAAGGTGGTGCTACAAAAGAAAACAAAGGCATCAAAGACATCCTTCGACCCAATCACCCTCACTGAGGGGGATTTGCATGATATCGGAGAAACGGTAAGGGATGTCACCGCGGAGGCCCTCCAACAGTTCAAAGAGCAGCAACAATTGGTATTAGGGGCTCTCTGGACAGAGTTACAGGAGTTGCAGGTTCGCACTCCAGAGGCTAGCACAGTGTCCACCAACCTCGCGATCGGCACTTCAACTGCAGAGGAGATGTTGTGCACAAGGGTGACCAACACGATAATGCTACAAGATGGGACACTCACTACAGAGAATGAGGGCGATGTGCCCACGGTCAGTAGTCTAAAAGGGGTAGGATTAAATATGGCCGTGCTCCCTCAGAAGACACTCTATGTCTTACAGGATGGAGTCACCACGGAACTTAGGGCCCGAGAGAGTCATGCTCTATAGGTGATGAGCGAGCAGCGCATCAACATCGAGTAGTTGGGCCTGTAGTGCAATGAGGTAGTGGAGCAGAATAAGCAAATAATGTAGGTAGTGGAGGAAGCCTACCGGATGGTCCCAGAGTTAGACATTCAGGCAAAAGAACCAGTGGAGGTCTGCGTCCGCAAGTTGGCCACAGGGGTGCGTGATGCTCGAGCAAAGATGGCCAAGGTTCAGCTGGAGCTGAACTTGCAGATCACAGAACTATAGTTGATGGCTCAGCCTTCAACTCTGCTGGAAGTTAGGGAACAATGTACCACCACTATTACAATAGCAATAGTGGCGATTGACAGTGCAGTAGCAGACTACATGCAACTTTTTGAACAGACATTCAAGGTCCTAACAACCCTGCAGAAGGACCCGAATGTAAAGCACCTAGAGACAGAGGCGGGCGATCTACAATAGAGGTATGATGAGGTAAAAGGGACCGCATAGATAGTTACACTTACGCAGATGCTTGCATGGATGTAGGAGGCAAAGGCGCTCAAGGAACAGGTGGATTCCGCTCGACACAAAGAAGCGGTCTTAAAAGTGCGCCTACAGCCATGGATAGATGAGGCTTATGCAATCACAACCTTTATTGAAGGAAAGCTCACACAACTGCAGGTAGCTCAGCAGAAGATTTAGGGCAGTAGTTCAGCAGCAGTCTCCGAGCAGTGAGTGGAAGAAGTCCAGTAGGTGATTGCTCAGTGCGTTGTCGAGGTTGCGGTGTTCTAGACAGACCTAGGAGGTCTTCACGCTAAGGTCTCTGCACCTATAGAGTGACTCAAGGGCGAGTCAAGATGTTTGTGTTGGGGGCCTGTTGGGCACGGGATCCCCCAAGGGTAGTTTTGGGGCTAAAAGCCCATATTTTGGTCATAATTTTGTAATCCAAGGGTAAAGACTCTGCATTTTGTGGTCGCAGAGTGCGTAGATGTTAAAGAGTCATAGGGTTATCCGTCATTATTTTGGAAATTTAATGTCGGTTGTAGAAGATCTACCCATGGTCCACGAACCATGGGATTGTATAAATAGAGCTAAGCTCTAAGTAGTTAAAAGACAAATCAATTAAGAAAGATTGAACATGTATGAAATATAGCTCTAAAGTAGATAGCATAGGTAGAGGCTCTGTAGCTGAGTGCGTAGGGCGGGTCAAGTCTGTAATAGTTCGGAATTATCAATAAAGAGAAGTATTCTACAATTTCTACATATTTATTTCCTATTTATGCATCTATTATGTTGAGTATGAATTTCACTTATAATACTTATATTGTTATGCTCTTAACCTGCAAATGATACCCAAGTATAGAATATGCGAAGAAAAGAGACCCAGAATACAGAATATGCAAAGAAAAGAGACCCAGAATACAGAATATGCGAAGAAAAGATACCCAGAACACAGAATAGCAATGAGTTTATTATTCAGAGAGTAATGTTCACTTGCCTCTTCGAGG
>APFE030958266.1:154822-188978 GCA_000404065.3 Pinus taeda
GGTTCCGTTATTAATTGCGGATTAACCACTTACAATTATTAATATGGGCTTTATTGACTCTTGACTATGACGTGGTCCCATTACATAGATAAGGGGGTTAGGGTGGGAGCCTAACATATATGATGCGCGAATGTATGTAATTGTATTGGTTAAGTGAACGTAAGTAACAACATTTGTTTACACGAAGCTAAATAATATTTGTTAATAAGACCAGAAAGATACTTAACCTGGTTTGGGAAATATCACAGCTCGTTGCCCTAGTAGTGCAAAAGTATATCAACTCCTGGTTAGGGCTGTGCGAAAGTCAATTGTGTCCTTTCGTGAAGGTACTGAAGGGTGGAACAAAGGGATAAGGAACCTGTGCACAGGTAGGTCTAACCGGGATAAACTAACATCACATCCATCTCAAGGGTGCCGAAACTTGGTTCCAACATGCCCCCATACTTCTTTGGGTGAGACATTAGTCCGCACTCCGCGGGATGATGCCGAAAGGGCTAGTAGTGTAGGGATTTGTTTGGATAACTAATGTTGAACTTGGGTCAGGCCCCCACAAGCCAACACAAAGTATTTTTCTCCTATGCATCCCTTTCTTCTGAATAATCTTCTTGAATTTTGATCACCTGAGGACTATCTCTGCTATTAGCTTTGGTTGTGGTTTGTTGATCCTTCTTCCTTCTCTTGAAAACAAGAAAATATGTAGCTCGTGTTTCTAATTCGATGGGAGACATGCTCTCACTTAGCCTCTTTCTTTCTTTATCTTTAGGAATGGGAGTTTGTAATGAATATTGACTAACCAACTGCTCTTTGGCCTCTTGCAATGTGTTTTCTACCCATTCCTCTTGGTTTGCATAATGTTCTATCTCTGGCATTGGTGTATGAGGATATGGAGTACTTTTTTGTTCAACTCTCATCTTATAGATTACTCCCAATGGCTCATAGGACCATGTAAAACTAGGTTTGAACTTCATCTTCTTTAAAACTGCTTCCACCTCCTTTGTTGTTGTTCTAGTGTTTACAATGTAAGGGCCTACTTGCACCTTTAGCTTGAACTATGATTTATTCTTATTGGACAAAAAATGTAGTTCATCCATATTTAGCATATGTCTGTCATACTCCAAATAAAATATCCTCACTGGCACAAAAATTGGTAGTCTATAAGGAGGGAGCTCACATCCATAAATATTAATCTTTGTGTAATTTTAGTATAAATACCAGTGTCCAGCCTTTTGATTGTTCTGAGAGGTGTACGAATTTCTTGATTTCTAGAGATATCCTCAGTATAATGTCACTGCATAATAAACACAAAGAAGTGTGAAGAAACTGGTCGAAAAAATTTGTATAGGTATACTCCTTTGAATTATTTCTGACTAGTGAAGTCTAATGGATAATTGACAATGGGTTACCCTGCTCGTCCATCTTCTGCAACTGAAACTTGAATCTTTCTGTCTGGTAATATAACATGATTTATACTAACACTAACTGATATTTAAACACACCTTTAACTTTGAATTTCATAATTTGATCGTGGATGGAATAAGACAAGAATTGACTATAATTAGATAAAATTGAAGGCTTATGTCCCATTGAGAATGCTGACAAGAATCCTAAAACTAGATATCATTTTTTGGGATTCAACTACATTAAGTAAGTCATTCATCTATGACCATTTCCATGAGAGGTAGTCATAACTAACTAATTTCTCATGATTTTTGAGCAGTCCACTTAACACTCATTGCATCCGGTGATGCTCACAAGGGTGACGAAGTGGAATTGAAACTAGTGAAATGAATCACACAACGTCAATCATCACTTCTGGGGCTTGCACCCAGTGGACTATTCAAAAATTCATGAGAAATTAGTCAACTACAACTACCTCTCATGGAGATGGTCATAGATGAATGACTTACTTAACGCAGTTGAATCCCAAAAAATGATATCTAATATAATGCACTACAAAAACCCCCAATACTTAATCCTAAAACTACTTCATCAACCCACCGGTCTATATAATTGATATGATTTATAACATTAGTTTCCAATGCTAAGATATTCCTCAGATTATAAACAAAATGCTTTCATTGTGCTTAAGGATTCATCAATTTTTTCAAAGGAAATGAAGAGTTTTTATGTTAATTTTATGAGCAATTTACCATCAACCAGAAACTGAACAACAGCATAAACACATACAGAACATCATCAAAAAAACATTACAAAAAGCACGTGATAAAGGAGTTCACCCCTCTTGGGCTACGTCTCCTTGGTCCAACTTCCAATGTCTTCGGCCTCTCCATTATGCTAAAAAGTGTAAAACTCTATGTTTACATTGCTCAAATGCTTCTAAAACCTACTCCAATGAGTCAAAAATACTAAAAAATGGCTATTTAGCCTTTTTTTGCAACCAATTTGGTGGAAAAATGAAGAAGTTATGACTTCTAGTTTTTCCACTATTCGCTCCACAAAATTCCCCATCTCCGGCATGATCCTACAAATTAACCTGAAAATCCGCTAATTAGGTGAAAATTTCACTATTCAGAGGATCATAATCTGTCGGCCGAGTCTTATCACTTGAAATCGGTAAGGACCAGTGGAATTAAGATTTTTGAACTCAGTAATGATTTGTGATTGCAATGTGGTGGACCCGACAGGAATATTAACTAGAACTTATAAACAAATCACATCTAGGATATCGCAATCGGTGGAGTTCCTGTGGTCTTAAGGTTTGCAAGACTTTGCCTTGTTGTGATTTATGATTTCGATATTGCATCGCAACCTAGTACCTGTCGAGACTGATTCTATAATGTAGTACAATATGCAATGTGCGATCGCATCACAACCCTAATCCCATCAAGGCCGATTATCTATAAATCCTTCCCTTCGTTGATCTGCGATTGCGATTGATCACATCACAACCCTTCCCTACTCGAGGGTCGATTCTTTAACATGACCTACTTGTGATTTCGATTTGATACATTTGGGGCTCAATGGTGGCTTTCCACTTAGCGCCTCCTCATTTGCTGAAGGGCCTTGCCACATCATCCAATCCTGCCATGTGAGCAAGTCAAACCTAAACTTTGACTTGCTATAACTTCTGCATATGAGCTCTAATTTGAGTGTCATTCACTTCATTGGAAATAGAATGACAAGCTCTTCGATCTGAAGCTGAGTTTATCAATATTCTGACACTTTTATTTTGAGCACCTGATCACTCCTCCCCACTGGAAGTCTTATGGACCCCAAAATATCACTTTCAATTATCTAGCAGGTGAGGGTACAGTTCCCTCACCTTTCCAATCTTGATCCATTGATCAACGAATTGGAACTTGTGATCTCCATGATTCTTGTCATGCCTTTCTGTGTACTTTCCTTTAACCTTTTTAGGTTGTTCTTGCATTGTTTGATGTACCATTTGGAGTCATTGAATGAACTCTTTTTCCTTCTCCGTGTTATTATCAGTAGCAATATCCTACTTACCAAGATGATACAATACATTACAATGCAAATGGTAAACAGATTCCTTCACTTGATTCCTTTGACTCAAGTTTGAATATACATCTTGAAAGTATGTATTTTTTTGAACATAACTTTCATGTAAAACAAAATGATGCTTGAGGAAAGTAGTTATACAAACTAAAGGCTTAGAAAGTACATCAACAAACTTTTCGCTTTTCTTATACCTTTTGACTAAGTGGAATAGTAGAAGAAAACCCATCCAATGGAAGTTCTTTTGTCGCTGCAACTTAAACACTTTATCATTGAAAATTTTTGAATGAAAAGAAATGGGCTTACTGAACTTTTGTTTTAAAGCATCAAATGCCTCTCGTTGTTTGCCTCCCCATTGGAAGACCTTTTGCACAACTACCAGTGAATGAAAATGAACTACAATAGAGGAAAAATTAACAAAATTTCTCCTCCAACATTGGGCTACTCCCAAAAAACCTCTTATCCACATGACTATCTTGAGCCTGCCTACGTAAATTATGAGTAGAACAAAGGCATCTGCGGCTTCAGTGGGATGTATGATTCCTTCACCTGTGTATGCTAGAATGAAGCCAATACCAACATAGGTTGTTACGGCATCAATCTTGGAGAGGTCTAGCTTCAGCTCACCTTCTTCGCGTCTCATGCAAACAGTCAAAAAGCCTTTGGGAACCTGAACACGCTTGGAAGAACCAATTTCATGGCTCAAGTACATCAAATAATTTTTATCCAACATATACTTTGACATCTTCAGAAACAAATGTTCTTGACACATGACATCAAGTATTTTTTTCTCACACATGATATGTTCATAATGAAATTTTCTGAAAATGAAAATGGTATCTGAGTAGACTATCATGTCTAGAAATGGCTTCAACACATCTTTCTTCATATGCGTAAAAGTAGTAGGAAAATGGAAAAGACCGAAAAGCATAACAAGCCATTCAAACAAACCTTGCTTGGTTTTTAATGTCATGTTCCCTATATCTCCTTCAATAACTCTACTTTGATGAAAACCACTTCTTGAATCTCATTCAAGGAAATTCTTACCATTCTTCTTAGGCACCAAAACAATAGGTGCACCACACAGAAAAGGAGTATGTTGAATGGTCCTCTTATTCAACAATCCTTGAATTTACATCTTAATTTTTGTGCTTTCCATCATTGTCATCCTGTACATGCCAATGTTAGGAAGAAGACACTTTTGCTACAACTGTAACTCAGGTTGGATTCCTCTCTTGGGAAGTAATCCCTTTGATTCCTGAAACATTTCATCAGATTGATTGATAACATCAACCAAATCAGTTTTCAAATTCGAATAACAACCACCAAACGCTTCATAATAAATATCATTCTTGGGTTTGATCATGAGCAGCATAAAATTCTTGCTCGAATTCACCAGTCTTTTCATCTTCCCTGCATTAACAATAGAAAGATTTGTTTCTTTGTTGTGAGCTCTCACAATATATTCTACTCCATTTTTTAATATGGGATATTTGTTTTAATGTCAATGGAAAGTAGTTTTTTTGTCATAAAGGTATGGGCTAACCAAAACGATGTCACAGATATATAACAACACAACGTCAAGTTTCACTTCATCTATGAATTTGCAGTGATAGAAAATTTCAATTTACACTTTCTCATAACCTGTAATTGCGCATTTTCACATACCCATCCAAGTGGATACAGTTTATGATATGAAAATATTTCCATATTTAAACTCTCGACAATGTTTTCTAAGATAAAATTGGCTTGAGAGCTGCTATCAAATAGCGTATCAATCTTGCTATGTTTTGAGATCACCCTTATGTGAAACAGTTCTATTCTCCTCTTTTCATTTAAAGTTTCATTATGTGAGTTTGAAGAACTAGTGTTGGCAATGAATTCCTTTCCTTGAAACCCCATGGTTGTGATTTTAGTTTCATCACCCGATTCGGATCCCAAATCCTCTTCTTTAGTGATTACAATTGTCTTTTCTTTTCCTTTGTTGTTTAATTTCTTTGGTTTCATTTCGGGTGAAGCTTCCAACAATGACCTTCATCGTGACACTCTCTGGAACAATGTTGTCAAATTTTTTTCTCTCCTTCCTTTTTATGGATTCATTTTTCTTTCCCTTGAAACCTTTTCCTTTCTCTTTACTCTCAAATGGCTTTTTACTACCTTCTTCTGGAGTGTTTTTCCCTCTTGCCTCAAGATGAGTGGCTTGCACACACACATCGTCTAGATTACTGGGATTAAACATTAATATACAGTGCCTAAGGTAATTGTGTAAACCCCCTATGTACTTCAGCAATGTGTCCTGTGATTGCAAATCTACACCTAACATCAGAGACCTTTTTTCTGAATCCTTCGGTGTAATATTGTGCATTTTGACCTTTAATCTATCTAATGTTCTGCCAATTGATGATGGCTTTTTGCATATAATCTAGAGGCTAGAATTGTCTTTTGATTGCAGCAATTAAATCATTCCAAGAAATAGAGATCTTATTGTGTTTTTTAGTCTCCTCTTGGGTATTTGATTGCCACCATACAAGTGTTGCACCCTCCATTCTCAAGGAAGCTAATTGAATATTTATGGAATACTCTTGAAGGTTTTGAATCCTACAATATACCTCCAACTTACGACTCCAATTATCAATCTTCTATGCATTCACTTCACCATTATACATGGGCAACTCGAATTTAACATCAAGTTTTTAAAAACGTGATTTACTAGTTCCTTTTGAAGAATGATGATGAGTATGAGTAAGGGTTGTATTAGTGGAAGAGTGTGAATATGCTTGTGAAGAAGAAGATGAAGAAGATGGTGGAGAGGGTGGATGTTTGTCTCTATTTCCATTACCTCCTTTTCCATTACCTCCTCCTGAAGAGCCTTCTCCTTTGGGAGGTTTGGAACTTTCTCCTTGCAATCTTCTATTCCTCTCTTCATAGAGGACCTTCAACATCTCTGTCATATTAAAGAAATCCTTTCTGAAGGTCTTCTCATCTTCTATCATGTTTTTTGGTTCTCCTTCATGAGACATGATCTCTAGAGTCTCAACTGCAAATTGAGGCTGAAATGGTTTTGGAGATTGTGGCAACCTTGCTCTTCTTCCCGTTGACCCAACTTCAGGGCTTCCAACCAACTTTCCTTCACCTCTTTTGAGTTTTAGTCTTGTAAGCATGACATAAACTTGCAAATAATTAAATCCTTATTTCACAAAGAAAACCTAGTGCTCTGATGTCAAATTTGATCTGATTTAGAATATTAGTTTGCAATGCTAAGATCTTCCTCAGATTATAAACAAAATGTTTTCATTGTGCTTAAGGATTCATCAATTTTTGCAAGTGAAATAAAGATTTTTTATGTTAATTTTATAAGCAATTTAACATAAACTAGAAACTGAACAGCAACATAAACATATACAGAACATCACAAAAAATGCATTACAACAAGAACATTATAAAGGAGTTCACCCCTCCTCGGCTATGTCTCCTTGGTCCATCTTCCAATGGCTTGGGCCTCTATGTTATGCTTAAAAGTGTAAAAATTTGTGTTTACAATGCTTAAATGCTTCTAAAACCCGCTCCAATGAGTCCAAAATACTCAAAAATGGCTATCTAGCCTCTTTTTGCAACCAATTTGGTGGAAAATTGAAAACGTTTTCCCACTATTCACTCCACAAAATGCCCCATTTCCGACATGACCCTAAAAATTAGCCTGAAAATCCGCTAACTAGGTGAAAATTTCGCCATGCGACAGGCCATAATATGTTGGTCGAGTCTTATCACAAATCATAATTAGTGGGTTCCAGTGGACTAAAGGTTTGTGAAATCAGCGGTGATTTGCGATTTCGATGTGGTGAACCCGACACGTATATTAACCGGAACTGATAAACAAATTGCATCCCGAATATCGCAATCGAAGGAGTTCTGGTGGTCTTAAGGTCCACAGGACTCTGCATTGTTTTGATTTGCAATTGCGATATCACATCGCAACCTAATACCTGTCAAGGTTGATTCTATAACGTCATGCGATATGCGATGTGCGATCACAACATAACCCTGATCCCGCCAGGGCCGATTATCCATAAAGCCTTCCCTTTGCCAATCTATGATTGCAATTTATCGCATCGCAGTCCTTCCCTACTCAGGGGTTGATTCTTTAAGATGACCCGCTTGCGATTATGATTTGCGACATGCAGGGGCCACTTGGTGCCTCCTCATCCATTGAAGGGCCTTGCCACATCATCTGATCCTGCCATGTGAGCAAGTCAAACCTAAACTTTGACTTCCTATAACTTCTGCATATGAGCTCAGATTTGAGTGCCATTCACACCATTGGAATCAAAATGTCAATCTAGTTGATCTGAAGCTAAGTTTATCGAGAGTCTAACACTTTGATTTTTGAGCATAAATTTGAGCACCTGATCAACAATACCCTATTAAGCGAGTCACCATGGAAATAACTTGTTTTGACATATCTAGGAAAATGGAAACAAGGTATGGGGGATTTTTTCTAGGTAATGCATCATTTTCAGGGTGAAAACATTCAAAGATATGGGTTCTCTAGGGAAAGTCAAATTCTTATATAATTTCATTAAAGAGTCAATGGAAAATGGATACAGGGAGGCTTGGGGATTTATTTACAAGGCTTGGAAAATTCTCTTAGGAGAAATGGAAAAGATAATTTCATCATTCTACGCAATCATTGTTTTCTTACTAGGAAGGTATCTAAGGTGACACCAGGTGGAAAATTTAGGGAAGAAATGAGTTTTAGGGAAGATGAATTGAGGGCAAAAGGACTCCCAAATACTTAAATCATTGCTTTGGTCAAGGCATTTCTTTATTTCCCAATTGTGAAGATCGTATAGGTCAAACTCACAATTAGTCTCAACAATTTTGAACTGGGAGTTGATCTAAGGAATTTTATCAAGGTCTCAGACAAGGGGAATCATGGGATCTTCTTCAATCATCTTTCCCTTTCCTTTCTGCATTGTCATTTTCAATTACATAAGAACATGAAGGGGCAAGATTACCATAATGTTTAATTGGATGAATTTGTCTAGAGAAATTACTGACAAACAACGCTTAATCACTTTGGACTGGCTTGATAGTGACCTACACAAACTGAAAGAACATGGAACAAAACGAATGCAAGCTCCTGGGGTGTTTTTATAATGGAAATGGTGGGGGATCGTAACAAAATAGTTACCGTTTCAGGAGTAGGAGAAGTTAATTGAGAAAATGGTCAATTGACAGGAATAATTAATGCATATCATTCAATTGGCAGATAATTTGAATGTTCAACAACCAGATGAGGTGGTGGGATGACGTTGACAAGAGATGAGGTGGATGGTGTGATATGGAAGGAGGAAGGGAGGACAAATGGAGTAGGAAAATAGGTGGATGTGATGGGCAGAAGTGACAGGGAGACAATGTTGTTCGGGGGGTGTGAGCAGTAATCGGTTTCGGAAGGGGACCCCTTGAAAAGATTGTGAAGCTGACATGTCACCTCATGGAGTTTTGTACAAACTACTTTTTGGGAACCCACCCCCCCACCCTTTTTTAATAATTGATAGTGCAGGGGGGTCCAAAATCCTCCTCTCGTCATTGATCCAGGTGGGAGTCATCACCATCGTCCACTAATGTGCAATCATTATTTACAAACGGCAAAAATGTCATATCATGCAGTAAATAAACATATAACCTATATTTTATGAAAAATAAGAATTAAATCAACTTTAAATCAAATATAAAGTGGCATTTTGACTACTGCGTTGTAGGGGCCTTATTTTAAAAATCTTTTATTCTTTTATTTCACACATTTTTATTTTTATTTTTATCCCATTTTATTCTCTTTTCCTTTTCTACTTTTTCTATTTTTCTTTCTTTTTCTTTTTTCTTGTCTTCTGTTTTTATTTCTTTTGAGCTAAAAAAACTTGAAATGATTTTTTTTTTTTTACAATATCCCAATGGGATGAAAACTTATTAAAAATACAGGACAAATATATTTATAGGACCCTAACAGGAGGAAGAGTTTAATGTCATTAAAACATCCTAAGTTAATGTGTCTGATAGTGTTACTTATTTCTTGGAAGAGGAAATCAAGAGGTGGTTAGTTATATTTGTAAATTATAATGATGATCGAATGGAAACCATTCATCAATTACACTCATAATTAAAAGAAATCAAAGAAAAAATATTTGCACTCAGGGTAAAGAAGGGAAAAATTGTTCTTCCCATGAAGGAGTACATTGAAAATTGGCTTAAAATATCATTAAATGAATTTGTTAACCATGAATAACTACCTATAATAGTTACATTAAAAAACATGTATAGCCAACATATACTCCAACATCTGGATGTTGTATGGGAGAGAGGATTCGTCCCATTAGTCATTCTTTTTCAATTTTGTAAGTGCTTTATATTTTGTTTGGAGAAATTTTCCTTTCTTTTTCATCCCAACTTTATGAATTGTGTTGTTGAGTTGTAAATTTGATTCTTAACTACAATTATTTTCTCTCTTCCAAATTTTTATATTATTTATTGATTGCATTGAAGCCCCATCCAAGGCTCCTAGGGACAAATGCATTCACTTTCCATTGAAGTATCAATAATTTTGTGGAGTGCTCTAGGTACACATTCTATTCAAACTTAAGTTTCAATTTGTAATATTTTTACTTGGGTAGAGAGTTATTTTAGGAGTGCATGAAATTTGTGATTTCATATACTTTTATTAAGCATGAGATTTCATGAATGTTATCTTATTATTATTATGATCCTGAATGAGTGAAATCATTTAAATCTCTCTTAAATACCTTGACCATATATTTTACTTTCTTTGTATGTGTATTGATTCAAATGTCTCTTCCTCATTATGTGTGAATATATGGATATGATGGAATGAATCATTTGTGAGATTATTATTTAATTATGTTTTACTTATTTCTTATTATTTACCACCTGGTCCATTCACAGATGATTATTTGAGTTAATTGGAAAATCTAAGTGTAAAAGAGGAGTGCCAACTCTATTAAAACATAGAAGAAACTTTAATAATTCCTTAGGAGGTTGACTCTAGTCCTTAATAGGGAAAATAAATCAACACTTTGGTATCACATACTTCAAAATTTGTAAAGGTTATCTCTAGCTCTTAGTGTAGTGTACTTGAAGAGTTGTAATGATCATGTCTAGCACTAGGTGATGCATACTTGAAGGCTCTAAGTTAACTTATTCTCACCCTTGATATTAAATTTGATTCAATTTCATATACTTAAGTGAAAATTATCCTTTAGCATATACAAATTATTTTATCATTGGAAATTGAATGGATTGCATGACTGGTTGAATTGATTATTATTATTCTCTACAATTGTTAGCAATAAAAGAGAATCAACCTCATGGGTTATATAAATACCCTCTACATTTTTATCGTTGAGGTACTCCTCTTTTCTCACTTCGATAATATATTTTCTATGATTCAAAAACAAAACAAAAAAATATATATCCATTTAAAAAATCAAAACCTAACAATGGACTAAGTGGAAAGACCCAAACAATAAAAAAAATAATTCTACATAGAATTGAAGAATAACTCATCCATTCCATCATGAGCATTCATAAAGATAAAGTAAATAAATAGTCGAAGAAAATACCATAAGATATAAATCAAGAAAATAATTCTTTGCAAACAACTTTAAATTATTTCATGCAGTCATTTCCATGGGGATGAAAATGAGACACATAATCAAGATATCATGATTTAATGGAAGTTAGAAAACACAAAAACTATGAGCTCCAAGCTAGCTCTATGTGAAACCCCTTTTGAAGAATAATACAGGTTGATTGTTATGGATCAAATAAAATGTGTGCAAAATAATACTACATAATTGTTGCAGCAAATACAACCACCCTCCAAAATTTTTCCTTACCCTATTTTGGAGCCTCCCTTCCAAAATTTGACAGCACTTTGTGTTGCTTTGTCAAGTACTCAAGCTTCAAGTGTTTTCCTCACACAAAGGCAGTTTGTCAATCACAGCCGATCCATTCCCCTCACAGGTTGTTCATCCGGACTTGGTCCAGCTGCAAGTTGAGTAGCTTCCCCTTGAAAATTGCACATTTCTAGAGGGCAACTAGCCTTCCCTCCAGAAATTTCACAGTCCTCTCTAGCAACCTGCTAGGCTCCAGGATTGCGCAATCCTACCAGCCAACACTCCCAGTAGGATTTGTGAAAATTTCCCCAATAGGGTTGTTCAGCCCAAGATTTGTGCAAATCTGGGCATTAGCCAGTTGCTCTGCCCAGAAATTGCACAAACCGCCTAGGGCAATCATCCCAGCTCCCAGCCAGGAATTCACATTTTTCCCATGCAGTTGAGAAATCGCATGCATGTGTAGTTTAGTTAACCAGTTCCACCTGGGACCAAGGAAACTTGACTTGCATGCATGAATGGTTTGATCTTCTCGGAATAGCAAGAGAAAACATACAAAAGGAATCCCATGATTCAGGGACCTATTTTTAGCAGCCGAGGGTTACATGCAAAGTTGTATTAGAAGTTTCCCTCCAAGTGTCATTTTTTCCTAGATTTGTGGCATGTGTGCCATGAGACCAAACTTATGTATTCAATGCATTCAGAGTTCATTCATTCACATCGATCTTGGAGCTTTGACATCCCATAGCACATCCAGGACTCTTCGACACATCCAACTCAACTATTCACATGTAAGTGGCCTCAACTTGTCTTTTTCAGCATTTCTGTCACTTTTTGTGTATTTGCTTGTGTGAGTGTTGTTTACTTGATTTCTTTGATTGCTTGCTCTCATTTACATGTATACTAGCTTGTCCTAACTCTTTTTCAGTTTTTGTTTCTATCTCACTGATATCGCATGCATGACATTGTTTTGCACGTACATTCGCCCAAACGTCGAACTGCCTCACCCACATGCATGTTCATCTGTTTGTTGAATATTTCGTTCATGTTTTCCATGCACTGTTAATTACTTCTGCTATCACTTACTGTCGCCATGCATTTACTATCTTAGTTTCTTTTACTTGCTCGTTGGCGAGTCGGGCCAACCTTGGTCCGGGTTCTGCCTTCACCAAGTATGCATTGTGCAATATAGGAAAGGAAGGCTCACCTCCCTCTCCATATTTGTGCATTCCTGCCCATCACTAGCCTCCAGGACTATTTTGCACATTTCTAGAGGACAGTGGCTACTTGGCCCAATAAATTGTGCAAATCTTTCCCTAGGTCAATGATCATTCCCAGCTGGAATTGCACATTGTGCAATCCCAACAGTCATATGCCTAACTATATTGCGCATTTTGTAGATCTAGTAGCCAGTCTTGCATCCTAGGCAGCCTAGACTGCTTTTTGTGCAGTTCTGGCAGCCAGTCACCCAACCTCCTAGTAAAATTTGTGCAATCTTTCCCATCCATTTCCCAGGTATGTGCTGTGTCATTTCCCAGATTTGCTTTGTTTTCAATGACATATCTCTTGCCATGCATGTTGCTTGTTTCCAAATATTTTAGGTGTTCATCTGTCTTAATGGCTTCCAAGAGAACAAGATCTCAGGGCACTAATGGGATTGGGCTGGAGCAGCAGCTGAGTAGATGTCCTCCAGTCTGCCAATCTATGAAGAGACAAAGCTATATCTAGACAAGGACATCAAACTGAAGTGGCAAGAGGTTAATGAAACATTCGTAGGAACTTTTGGGGAAGACCGTCAGGTGTACATGAACATTCACAAGTCTAGCTTGTACCGAATTTCATGAAGATACCTCACATTCCCATGCGCTGACATGATTCACTCAATCATCTCTCACACTGATCCCGAGACTATGACCTTGAGCAGTGTTAGTGGGACAAAGCTTGAAACCTTCTGGGCATGAGATTATGATGAGATGTATCAGATGTTAGAACCTGTGACTGTCATGACCCCTCCATTTAGCTTGCCCAACATCAAAGCTCACTCCAGAGACATTCTAAAGGATTGGGTAAAGGATCTATCTCATTTCAATATGACACCCAATCAGGTCTATAAGACAAAGATATTGAGAAAGGTGTACCAATAATTGGTCATATTCGCATGTCGACTATGTGGCTAAGAAAGCACTGACACCTTTCCTCAGAGTTGGGTGACTGCACTAGACCAACTAGATAAAGAAGAAAGACCAAAGACCATGCAACTGGTCCAACATAATGGCTCATCAGCTGAAGGAACAAGTCACAAAGGCTTGACAGTCACCCAAAGGCATGCATGTAGAGATTTACATGTCTGTCTACATCCCAGATGTAGTCTATGCCCAACATGAGTTCCCAGGCTTAGGGTGGGCATGGTCATTGGCGGAGACTGTTGTGAACACGTATTTCAAGTTTTTGTTTGAATGAAACTTCAGAGGAGTAATCATATGGCTGTCCAACCATTTTTTCACCCCAATGTATAGGTTGATATTCAAACAAGATCCACCCTGCATGTCAAAGGAAGCAATGGAGGCATTTTTAGGCACTGCAGATTGGTATGCCTCATCATTCGACACTGTCATCTGAGTGTTCAATGCGAAGAAGCCTCTGCATTTTCTACCAAAGTTTTCCTTGGACATACTTGTCATGTAGGAAGTAGTGTATCACATCTCGACAGGATTGAGAGCTAAACTGCAGTGAAAGAAGAAGGCACCTTGGCCCACTCTTCCATTGCAGATTGGGTTTTATGAGATCTGGAGTATCAAGAAAGCGGATGTCAAGGAAGAACACATGAAGAAGTATCCATTTGACCTCCAAAGCAACAACCCATATGACCCACATTGCATTGTGAAGGATCACTACATGAGAGTTCAGTTCAACTAGATCCATGGGGAATTTCATTGGGTTGAGGAAGACTCATGGAGGTATTGCTACAATTCCTCTAGACCCAATGAATAGGTCGGCTTCACCATAGAATGGTTATCAAAGCAGCATGAAGCATCATCACGATGAGCACCAATACTAGCAGCAGTAGCAGCAGCAGCAGAGGTATCAAAGCCAAGCATACCTGTGCACGAAAAAGGGAAGAGGAAGATTTTGACCGCATGGAGGAGGAGAAAAGCTGCAAGTTTCTAGCAGATCCACTTGTATAAAAAGTAGCTATGGATATTCAGGAAAAGAGGCAACAATGTGACAAGCGCATTGCATGAAGGCAGAGGGATAAGAAAACAATGGAAGAAGGAAAGAAGGAGTTGCATGAGTTGAGGGAGAAACTCCGGAAAGAACAAGAGTTGTGCCAATAGGAGAAGGAAGCGCAACAATAGTATATACAACATGGGGTGCATCATGTGCAAACAGACAAAGCAACACCTATGAAAGTAGTTGACACATCTGAATAGCTGGCATCAGGCGAACAGGGTGAACCATCGCAGGGAAAAGACTTTTCTCATGAGATAGAACAGGCACTTGGGCAGTTCGATGTAAACATGGAGGAACAGGAGTTGGAACAGGATATTGACCTCATGCCTCACCAAAAAGAGGTTGAATCTCCTACTTCAATGCATCCAGATGATGAGAAAGTCTCAAATGACCAAGGAGGCACTAAGATCCTTGGTGTTTAGCCGGAGGCAGAGGTGCACAACATCTCCTTTGACGAATCTCACCATAGAGTTGTGCAATCTCACAAAGTCCCAACTCTGGAAGACCAAACATCCCCTACACAAGTTGAAGAACAAGTGATCATGACTGATGTGCACAAGAATCCAGCTGCTTTGGTTGATGCAACTAGAGTGTATGCCGAAGCCACTAGCTCTAGTGTTTGTTTCCTCATAGCTGAGAATGAGCGAATGACGAAGGAAATATAGGTGGACAAGAAGGGAGGAGACTTAGTGACAATGTCTGCCCGAGCTGAACTAAAGAAGGCAATATTGGATGAAGTATTGTCCCTTGATACAGTTATACAAGCATTGTACTCCAAGTGTAAGTCAAGTGTCAATAGTGGATGTAACAATCATAGAGTAGGTGAAGAGTCATGAGGGTAGTTGAATGGAAACAAATGGGAATGTCAAGGGTCACCCCACACTTTGCTATAAATAGTCCCTCATAACAAATTGTATAGGCTTTTGGTCAGCCAAGCTTCTGATAGGACTATCTTGGAAAGAGCTTGGATAGTATTGTAACATGCCTTGGCTTCTCCACTGCACGGAGCTAGTTCGTCTCTTTGGAGGAGTAGGCGGATGTGGCTATAACATTCCACTAATAGGGCTAGAAATTTTACATGGATGTATTGTATGATTGGAACTTACACTTCTTTATATAATAAAAGCCAACACATTTTCATGCATATGTTGTTATTTTAGTTGGATTGTTCTGGTTGCCTTAATGATATATGTTGTTTAACTTATGTATTTATGTATGAACTAATTTGTGTGCAATTATATGAATCTTGTTGTAAATGTGTTGTTGGTTTAACCATCACTTTGGAGTGTCGACTTCTCTGCTCTCCATCTTGTGATGAATCTTCACTCGTGTGTTCCCTTCCCAGCTGAGTACTCTCAAGGGGCACACTCTTCATCCCCCCCCCCCCCCCCTTTTTGTGTTTGAACCTCTCAAGCATCTTCCTTGACTCACTGTAGTGGTCACACCCTTGCTATTGACAGAGTTATCTTCTTGCCTATGTGCCACATCGCGATTAAGGCATTACCTTACAACCCACTGCTGGGACTCCTACACCAAACGGTCTGAGGTCTAATTGGGACTTCTTACCATGGAGATCCCCTTGACATGTTGGCGGGTCCAACATCGTCAACATTTTTGGTGCTAGAAGGAGGGCTTGATGACAAGCTTGTCCTCTCATCTAGTTTTGAACCTTTACATATCTTTCATAGAGTCTTGCACTCTTCTTCCCCTGCAGTGTTTTTCGAATCATGAAGATGTCTCCATCACGGGGAATCTTTTCAATCTCTTTTCCACTTCGACATATGATGGTGAAGGCAAAGTGGACTAGCCTGAGAGCTTACATAACTTTCTTTCCATGATTCATGAGGAAGATGAGTTTTCTAACAAATAGGTCAGTTTTCTACTTGCATACACACTTCCCGAATCTCCATTTCCTTGGTTGCTCAGCCTATTGGCTGACACTGTGCACTCTTTTGAGCACTTATGTGATCTTATTGAAGACATGTTCTATCATTTCCATCCAGACCATCTTGACTGAAAACTGTTACAACAACGGAGGGCTCCACATGAATCAGTTATTGATTTTTGGCAGTGATTTTGTGACTTGTAGTTTCAAGCTCCAAGGAGCCAAATTAAGTTTTCTTATCCTTGGGACTAGTTCAAGTACTACCTAAAGAAATATGCCCATCCCAAGAGAGATCTTGAGATCAAGCCTCGCTCAACATTCTTCATTGATGGAACTGCACAATCTCATGTGGAAGTGGGCACTATCTCAACTGGCTGTCTGCCTCCCTCTCATTCAACAACTTCACCACTTCCAGTGATGTTGACGATCATGCTCACACACTTATTCATCCTTCACACTCTCCCAACATCACTTCACTCAATTTTCATGTAGATTTGGTTGTGAGTCCTTCGAGTTCTCATATGCATTCTTTTCTTCAACCTCCGTCTTTGCACTCAGGTGTTCCTTTGGATGATGTTGTTTTGTGTTCATCCATTCCGGACTCTTCACTTGTTGTGAATGAGGAAAAACCCATTGACGAAGTTAGTGTTGCACAACCAACATGCGTTTTCCTTCACAAAGAGTATGAGTGGGAGCTTGAACATCAATGCTCGTCGAAGGATGACTCCCTTCCATCCAAACCCCCTCCGTTATTTCCTGACCTCTTTGGTGAACCTTCCATACATGATTTCACATGTGTGTCTTCATCCACGGATGCACCCATTGTTGATCACTCATAGGACTCACCAGATGTTGGTCCATTATTCGACAACAGAGAGGACAAGTTATTCGTTGAAAATCCACTTGATCCTTCATGTGTCTTTTCAAGAAACACAGAGAATGAGTTTGTTCGCTTTTCATCTACCCCTCTATTTGATTCATCCGATAATGAGGATGTCAAAGAATTCATTGATTTTTCTGATCGTGGCGGTCATGATCCATTTGTCTCCAATTTTATTATGATCATGAATCTTTGACAGTTGATCTTTCAAAGCCACCAGTTTATGATGATCTATCTAATGATAAAGTTGAGACACCCAAGACTGTCGAGGCACTTTAGCCCAAGTTGATGGTTATGTCAGGCCCTTGCTCTTTTGGGGTTAGTCTCACTTCCGATCATCAAATTGTTCAATCAACCAAGGCTCCTCATCGCTCATCTGTATGCATTGAAGATCCATCTCACACACAGATCACACTTCCTCCACTCAAACTACACGATCCCATTTCTCATGCATTGGAGGAGTCTTACATTGCAAGCACTCGTGCGCGATGCAAGTTATCTTTGTTTCTTTCGTTTTCTTGCATGTCACAGTCAAGGGTTTTCTTGTGCTTCAAAGTTGCGCACAGTATCACACAGCAACATGATGAGTCCACAGACTGCCCATCATGCACATGCACTCACTTATGTCTCATGGGCACTTTGAAACATGAATTGTGGTTGTCTTCATTGTTATATCTTTCTTGCTTGCTAGTTCGCACAATTGGGTTTCTCGTGGACAAAGCCTTCACCAACATGGGTCTACCAATGCACCGATCATTGCATTGGAAGTATAACTTCACATGATTAGGCCCATGCACCGTTAGGGTAGGAGAAGTAGTGTTTTCTTTCAATTGTTTGCTTGCATGCTTGTTTGGTTACATGCTTTGTTTGCTAGTTTGTGTGCTTGCTTATTTGCTTACTTTCTTTGCTTTCACTTTTGCTTCTGATCTTGATTTGCTTTGTTGTTTGTTAGTTTGCTTGTTTTGTCATAGGTTAGTTTTGCATGAAACCATGTAAGACTCTTGAAATGAGCTAGGTAAAGTGCAAGAGGGCTTGTACAACTATCACTACTTGCTTATCTATCATCTTGCTTCTATATGATGAGCTTGTTACTATTATTCCATGATACATCGAAGGAAAATACGTAATGTTTGAAGTGAACCTTGGTGGAAGCACAACGCTTGCGCCCTAACTAGTGTCACCTTCTTTGGTCGGTTGTTTTGGGTTAACCCTTGTTAGCCCAGTTAAGTAGAGTAAGGTGAGGGGGGAAATCTTAACATGCACGTCAGAGATACAATAAATTACTTCTTTGTTGGAACAACCTATTCTTCTCTCAATAATTCAGGATCCCTCTTCCACCTCTGAAATGAGTAAGTGTTATGCACAGTGGAAAATGAAAAAATGAAAAGTCAAAAAATGAAAAATGAAAAATGAATAAGGTGAAAGAAGAGAAAGGATTCCTGCGTAAGGAGGTGATGCAAGTAACTCCACCGGGGTACTGACCAGGCTCACTGGTAGTGAAGCCATGCTTGTCTTCCTATGTGACTCCACCGAGGTACTGTCCAGACCTGCTAGCAGTGGAGCAACACCAGAGATGAAACTAAGACTCTGACGACTATATCTCTTGTACACCTATATACCTCTCAAACCCAATTGAAACAACTATGTTTCCTTGGCTTGGATGAGTGTCAATAGACCAAGATTCTGACAAATGCTATATCTTACAATGAAGCTAGTGTGAATCCAAGATGAGCTGAGAACTGAACAATACTTCTGGAGGTGTTATATTTGCTTTTCACAAACAAGATCCATTCAGAGAGATGGAGTTCTACCAGTGTGTCACCAAGTGTTGTAGTGGCTACAACCACCCTCCAAAATTTTTCCTTAGCCTATTTTGGAGCCTCCCTGCCAACCTTTCACAGCACTTTGTCTTGCTTTGTCAAGTACTCAAGCTTCAAGTGTTTTCCTCACACAAAGGCAGCCTGTCGATCATAATCAATCCATTCCCCTCATAGGTTGTTCACCCGAACTTGGTTTAGTTGTAGCCTTAGCAACTTCCCCTTGAAAATTTTGCATTTTTGGAGGGAAACTAGACTTCCCTCCAAAAATTGCGCAATCCTCTCAGGCAGCCTACTGGGCTCCAAGATTGCGCAATCGTGCCAACCAACACTCTCAGCAGGATTCGTGCAAATTTCCCCAACAGGGTTGTTCAGCCCAAGATTTGCACAAATCTATTTAGCAGTCAACTTCTCTACCCAGAAATTGTGCAAACCTCCTAGGCAGTCAGCCCATCTTCCAGCCAAGAATGCGCATTTTTCCCAAGCAGTTGAGCAACCACATGCATTGGCAGTCTAGTTGACCAGTTCCACCTAGGACCAAGGAAACTTGACTTGCATGCATGCATGACTTTATCTTCTTAGAATAGCAAGAGAAAACATGCAAAAGGCATCCCGTGATTCAGTGAGCTATTTTTAGCAGTTAGGGTATACATACAAAGTTGTTTTTAAAGTTTCCCTCTAAGTGTCACTTTTCCTATATTTGTGGCATGTGTGTCATGAGACCAAAATTATTTATTCATCACATTCAAAGCTCATTAATTCACATAAATCTTGGAGATCTGACATCCCACTGCACATCCAGGACTCTTCAACACATCCAGCTTGGCTATTCACAGGTAAGTGGCCTTAACTTGTCTTTTTCAACATTTCTATCACTTTTTGTGTATTCACTTGTCTGAATGCTCTTTGCTTGATTTCTATGATCGCTTGTTGTCATTTACATGTATAGTAGCTTGGCCTATCTTTGTTTCAGTTTTCATTGCTATCTCACTTTTGTCACATGCATGAAACTGTTTTGCATGGACATTCGCCCAACCGGCGAACTACCTCACCCACATGCATGTTCATCTGTTTTTTGAATCTTTCATTCATGTTTTGAATGCACTGTTAATCACTTCTACTATCACTTACTATCGCCATGCATTTACTGTCTTAGTTTCTTTCAGTGTCAGGTCGGTGTTATAGCTCCAAATCTCACTATTATGGTTTGTGATGCTACACTCATGGCCTAGGGCAACCCCTCCTTCCAGACCTGGTCCCAAATTTAAAAAACAGTGTTTTATTCCCTATACGCGACATTTTCCTGAGTTAAACGCGTGTATACGCGGGTCCATATATACCCAACCCACGTATATGTATTAAAACACTTAAAAAAATATAAAAATCCTTATTTTCGGGCGGAGATCGCAGGTTTTACCTGTTGATCACCTGTTAGTGCCTGTGGCCCAACTGTTCCCAACCAATTCCTAACTAAAAAACTACTTTGGAATTGGTATAAAAAGACATCAAAGGGAAGGCCTAAGGGACGAGAGAAGAGAGAGAAAGGTTATTATACTGAGATTTTCCCCTGACCAGGTCTGAAGACCCTTGTGCCTTCTGCAATTCCCCCATTTGTACAGGAAACCCTTGTTTCCTTGTGATTTGATGTTCATCCACTTGTTATGGCATCATGGAGTGAGTCTTGGAAGGAGATATGCTAGAGGCTTTAGGCGGGACGCATCTGGAAGGAAGTTGTGCTTGGAGCCTGCAAAAGGCTGCTCAGATGATATTACTCCTTTTGTACTTTCTATTTGTCTATAATAAAGAAACACGTCTTGATTCCCGATATGCTTCTTCTTTATGTTTATGATGTTTCATGTTTGAATTCATGTATGAATGGTTGTTTAAAGTTCATAACTAACTTCCTTCTTTTATAACATAAAGATGATTTTTGTATAAATCTTTGTCCATATACTGTTGCATTCTCTGGAATTGTTGGTTTTGCAGGGCAAATGAGCAAAAGGGACGTGAAGAAGGGCTTGGACCCTTGAGGAACTACCTGAACGTAGGACCTGAGGTACGTCCTTCTTACTTTAGAATTAGCTTTTTCTAGTATAATGGCTGTGTGTATGCATGTTTCTTTGTTTAGACAACTTTCAGTCTGCTAGGGTTCCACCCAAAATCCCTAGGGGATCAAATCCCTCAACATAATTGGCGACTCTGCTGGGGACAACACTCTTGTTGTTCCTAGTTTGGGTGTTTGTCAAGCCTATCAGGGCTCAGTTACTTGCTGGTTTACTGTTTCTGTCTGGTCTATTCTTTACTTCTGAGGTTTGCCAGTTTCTTCAATTTGTTTTTTATTTTTCTTGAAATATTATATATACGCTTGTTTCCTTAGTTACAGAAACGTATAAACGCTTGTTTCCTGAAGCAAACCCGCGTATACACAAGTTTCCTCAGGAACAGTGGCGTATGCACGCAATCTGCACTAAGTACAGACGCGTATATCTTGCAACTTTCAGGATTTATAAATTTTTGTGTCTCTGAAGTTTGTCTGGTGTTTTGAGTCAGTTTGAAACAGTCATTTTTGTCAGTATCAGTTGTCTGTGTTACAGCAAGTGTCTTACTCCGATTTCTCTCTAATTACAAGGAGTATTGGTCTTGTTTTGTGTTTGCAAGCGTCATCATCTTTTTGCTAAAAGCACGCAAGATTTCTTGATTGGAACCTTGGCTGCTCTGAGTTATCAGAGCAGAAAGATTGTTATCAATCTTTGTGTTTGAACTTTGCTTTTTGGTGACTTTTTTGTTTGCTTAACGAAATTGCTTTTTATGACCATTTACTTCTTTGTTTCATCAAAGTTGTCATTTGATACTTTCTTGAAATTGTCTTTTTGATCTTTTTTGGTCTTTGTTACGAAAGCTTTCCTTGCTGCTTTTGGTTGTTCAAAAGCCTTTTTGAACACATTTGTTTTTGTTGAGTTTTCATTCTTTGTAGGGTGTCAACTTGCAAAAGTGTTTCTTGCTTATTGTTTCAATTGCAAAGTTTCAGTTTTTGTTGAAAGCATTTTCGAAAAGACTTTTTTGTTGCTACTTGGAAGAGAACTTTTTGAAAAGTTTTTGTTTTGCTTTCTTGAACTTGCTTTTCATTTGGTTTCCTTTTGGTGAGTGAAAGTGCTTTATGTTATCTTGAGTTTTGCTTTTAGTATTTAGATGAAATGAATTGTAGCATCTCATATTCAATCTAAATATTGTAAGTGGCAAAAGAAAATTTGATAAGCAAAGCAACTTTCATTTCTTGTTTTAGAGTAGTTTTCAATCTTGCATCAAGCATTTAGTTTTTGCATTAGGATAGATTTGCACCTCTTTAGGCATAAATAGTTTTGTTAACTTTTGAGTGAAGTGTGAATGAAAAGAAAAGAAAAGAAAAGTTTGTTTCATTAGAAGTTTCCTCTCGAACCCTGTAGAAATTACTCTTCATCGAAAAACAATGACAAAGTGCACATGCATATAGTTAGGTTTTATTAAGTTCTTTTGCGTCGAAAAACACCACTAATTTTACTTCCATCATCCTTTGACTTAAAGAACAGCCCTTAAAATCAAGTGCTAACTAAAATAAACTAGAACTGTTTTCTTTTAAGTTAAATACACAAACAAGTTTTAGGATTTTAGGGCCTTGGATTAGGCGAGTGGAGAGTTAACTCTCCAAGGCCATATTAAACATCAAACATAGGATTCTGATTAACGAGAGAAAATCCAATAGTGTTAGGAAGACCAAGAAAGCTCCGGATCTGGGAGTTAAGCACGAGGGTCTGTGAAGATAGGGAAGAGAGATACCCCCTCTCCTACTTGTCTAAACTTACCTCACGAATATTCCGCCTAGCTTCTGCGACGAGTTGGTATCCATAGTTGCTTCTCCTAGGGAACTACATAGGTGGCTGCGGAGGGGAATCCCGTGGCACCTGAGGTCAACATTGTATCACTCTCAACAGCACTACTGGAGGGCACCCTTGCGAAGCTTGGGGGCTTGCACCGGCTCAGACTGTTGTTAGGAGGTCAACGTAACTTCCTCTGATACCTTCGTTGATAGGCCTGGGCCCTCATCATCCCAGACTATCTTCGGAAGGCCCTTTATTTTCCACTTTCTCGTATTTTGGTGTCCGGTCCTAATCACCCAGCGCGGAAATACTTGAAAGTTGTATGACTGGCTGTATCTTCACGGACTTTATAGTGGGTGCTTTGTGCTCTTAGTTGGCCTAGATTTAAATTTTTTGAGTCTTTAGTTAGATTTTAAACAAAGAATTCAAAGTGGTTGACTGATCTCCTATACGGTCTCGAAGACTTCGTGGTCTCTCACCACCGAGTTTAGAGCCTTCTCCGAGAAGGCGCAGAGGTAATAATACCGGTCAGTTTCGTCCCACTGCAATTAACGCATCGGGGATTGATCCTCCCCTCGGGGTTATTAGTATTGAAGCAAGGACTGGTACTTCCGTAGAACAAGAGAGGAACACTCCAGTTCCTTCTCAAGTTCTCTTACAAGCGGAGGATAATATTGAGGTAGAAGAACTTTCTGAGTCGTTAGCGGCTCCGAATTCTCCTCTACCATCCAGTCATCCACACGTATTGCAATACGTTGGGACTCCGACACATAGAACGTCAAGTCCAGGTTACGCTACACGCTTACCTTCGATGACCACTACTGGAAGCATGGCTTCTACAAGTGCTACGACTGTACAGACTCCTATATCTGTACAAGGGGGTGGAACTATTTCCATCCCCTCTGTCTCTTTATTCGGATATTTTGTTAGCACGTCTATTGTTGGGTCTACCTCCATTCCATCCACGAGTGGAAATTCCCAAACAAATGCTTTTGGTTTTGGGTACTTCCCATTTGGCGCCCATTCACAGTGCATTCCTTCAGCTTCGTTTGGGGCCGCCACGTCCATGATGAGTGGGTCGGCTTCGTTCCAAGGTTTTCCATTCGGAAGTGGTCATATACCACATTCCAACCCTACGATAGGATCTATGCCTTTTTCTTCGGTAGGACAAAGAAGCAATCCTTTCCAAGGTTGGAATAACCCTGGGCTTAGTAGTGCCAGAACTGGGAATCCATTCTTCGGCCAATATGGGAATAGGCCGTATACCATAGTTAGTTCATTCCAAAGTATTCCTCCCCTAACTACAGCTTGGAATCCATATCAGGGGTTGTCAACTCCTTACAATCCTTTAGGAGGAAACTTTGCTGGGTATGGTGGATATACGGCCGGAGTTGGTCAAACTCCGAGTGTTGCTGGGTCACAAGGCTTTCCTTTTGGTTCAGCAGGTTCTACTGGTTACTTCGGGCAGCCTGGTGCCTTCCAAAATCTAGGACAATCTTTTCAGAGCTTCGGGAGTGCCGCCCAGTCAGGGTGGAATCCCCAAGCCCCTCCTAGACTTCCGTTTCTGGCAACGTTGAACTTGCCAGACCTGACGAAGTTAACTAACGACCCAATCAAGTATAATCTGGCCTGGCCTCCGGTCCCAACTAAACTCCCTTCGGATATTCCAAAATTCGAAGGGAAGAGTGGTGACGATCCGGGCGACCACGTAACCACGTACCACTTATGGTGCTCATCGAACTCCCTGATCGACGACTCTGTTAGGTTGAGATTATTTCAATGCACCTTGACTGGCGACGCGGCCAAGTGGTATATAGAGTTTCCTGGGGGCAGCTTTACATCATTCGTCGACTTAGCCAATATATTCTTGAAACATTTTCAGTTGCCCGTCCGGTATGATGCCGGAACCGAACTACTGGCCACTTTTCGTCAGGATAGGGCAACTCACATTTCCGATCACATTCAGGAATGGAGACGGAGAAAGAGGCTCATTAAAGCCGATATCCCTCCATGTTTCCGTCTCGAGTGGTTCTTGAAGTCTTTGATACCTGAGATCTCCAAAGATGTCTCCATGTCTGGGGTCTATTCTGAGGAGCAAGCCATTTTTAGGGCTCAGCAATTAGAATTGATCTACTCTCAGTCTGGGATCCTAGAAAAGTACTTGCCAGATGCTCCTGGGTCTAAGGTTGATGTAACTAAGCCGACGTCAGGTCCCCACGCGGATGGTATTGTTGGGTCAGTAGACACAAATACGGTGAACTTGTTGAATCAATTGCAGCAGTTGTCTTTACACTGCTTCTAACAAGCAAGTCACATCGTCTAACCCTTCCACTTCCCAAACTTCTTCGATTAATGTCGTCCAATCTGACAACCCCAAAGGAAGTCAAAATTCCAATGGGAAAAAGAAAGGATGAGGTAAGAAAAAGAACCAGGATGGGAAGCCTGATGCAAACAAATCCGGCAATAATGCTGGTGGAGGTAGAAATGAGTCGAAAAAGAAAGTCAAGTTTCCATGCAAGTTATGCAGTGGAGACCATTTAACTCATCTTTTCCCTAAGATTGAAGATGCTCAGTGCTTGTTAGGGCAGCAAGGGACTTCTAGCTCCCAAGCTGTGTTAACCAACCCTTTTCCCCAAGGGCAGGAACTTCTTGCTGGCGCAAGTTCAAACCCTGGAACCTTCGCAGGGGGCAACCAGGAAGGGGAAAAATCATCGACTGTTTTCATGATGGGTTCTAACGTCCATGTGGCTACTCGGTCACATGATTATGGTGAAGCCAAAACTTCCAAGGATAAGGCTGTTCCCGGAAGTACTGACCTTCACATCGAGCGACCCCCTGTCGAGACTATACCAAAGATACCGAAAGGTTTCGCTAAACGCGCGACGATTAATCCTAATGCTAGGGCCACCAAGAATTACTCCATTGTGGAGGATCTAGCTCAGAATCTGTGCACTATGCCCGCTTTATAGGTTCTCCAGTCATGTCCGGCTCAGAGAAGTGCTTTACTTTCCGCGATTGGGGCAGTCGATCTAGCTAATTCTTTAGTGCTCAATTTCCACAAGTTAAATGTCAAAAAGTGACTCCCTCATCATATGGCTTTTCAGATAAAGTCTACATACTGGAAAATCAACATTTTTTGAACCGTGATTGATGAAGGGGCTTCCACGTGCATCATGTCGATGTCATGTTGGAAGGCTATTGGATCGCCTTCGGCTATTCCTTCACCTAATATCTTGACTGCATTCGATGGCCATTCTCACAGGCCACATGGGGTTATCCTGGCTTTTCCCATATGTGTTGGGGGGAAGGTCGTTAATATTGAAGTAGAAGTCGTAAATGCTAACCTAGACTATAATTTCCTCCTAGGAAGGAACTGGGTATACGAAATGGATGCCGTTGTTTCGACTCTATTTCGTGTCATTTTCTTTCCTCGTGAGGGGAAAATCGTAAAGGTTGATCAATTGGATTATTGTCCACTTGATCCCCAAGCAACTTCCAGCTCTACTGTTCCTTTAGTGGATAACCCTCGTCCGCCTACTGAGAATCTAGGAGTAGGGATGTATTCCTCGTTGATGGGTACTTTTGAGTTTCCCTCTCCTATCGCTAAAATCAATGCTATTTCATCATCTAGGGAGTTTTCTCGAGATGGGTTCTTTCGAACTCATTATTTTTCAGACCCCTAGACCTTGCCTTCACCTACGACCACATTAGTTGAAGGACAAGAGAATGGAATGGCATTTCCTTTATCTGCAGCTGAGGTTAGATATCGGTCTATCGTGAACTCTGCAGATCACTATTCTACTCCTTTTTCAGAAGATGAGTTAGATGGCGATGTGGCCCCTGCTTGGAGCCTTGACTCTACCTCTGCTTTGGACTGCTTGGATTCAGTTTTACCATCGGAAGAAGCAATTCTTGAAGCAATGATGGGTATAGATCGACCTTGGGAAGATTTACACCATCGTTCATATTTCTTCCTCCATTGCAGTAGGTAGAATCTAGGTTCTCCGAGCTTTGTTCTAGTGATGTTTGTACGATGTCAAACCCTTTGGCTCTAGCACACGTTCGTGCCAAAGGTAATATGTCGGTGATTTCAAAAACAAGACCTATAAACATCTCTAGGGACCCTAACACGATAGAGAATCTCTTCATCGGAATTGAGTGTTCCCCTGAAGAAATTCAAATTTATACCAACCTGTTCAAAGAATTTCGGGATGTATTTGCTTGGTCTTATGAGGAAATTCCTGGCATTGACCCATCTATAGTTCAACATGAGATCAAGACGTACGAAAACGCCAAACCTGTCCGTCAAAGGCTTCGGCCGGTCAACCCTAGGAAAGCAGCAGCTATCAAAGCGGAAGTGGAGAAGCTACTAAAGGCGGGTTTTATATACCCTGTTCCTCTTACTGATTGGGTTTCTAATCCACTCCCTGTGGATAAAAAGCAAGGAACAATCCGAGTATGCATTGATTTTAGGGACCTAAACAAGGCTTGTCCTAAAGATAATTACCCTACGCCATTTATTGATCAGATTATCGACGAGTGTGCGGGTAATGAGATTTTTTCCTTCATGGATGGATTCTGTGGTTATAATCAAATTTCTATCCGTCCTGAAGACCAGCATAAGACAGCCTTTATATGTCCCTGGGGTACCTTTGCATATAGAAAGATGCCTTTTGGTCTTAAAAATGCTAGAGCTACCTTTCAGCGGGACATGTCATATGCTTTCCACGACATCAAGCATGTCATCGAAGCGTACTTAGATGATCTCGCTGCTCGTTCTCGAAAGAGAACTGATCACCCTAGCCACCTTCGAATGGTTTTTGAACGATGCAGTTTTTATAAAATTCGGTTGAATCCCAACAAGTGCATTTTCGCGATTACGTCCGGTCGGTTGTTAGGGTTCATTATGTCAAATGAAGGGATTCGAGTTGATCCCTTCAAGGTTGAGGCAATAGTTCAGTTGCCTCCCCCGTCCTCAATTCGTCAACTTCAGAGTCTTCAAGGGAAGGCTAATTTCTTAAGGTGGTTTATAGCAAACTACGCCGAGATCACCAAAGGATTCATGCGGTTGTTACGGAAAGGAGTTCGATTTGTATGGGACGACTTTGCGCAACGATCGTTTGATGCTTTGAAAAAAGCATTAGTCTCTACCCCGCTTTTGAGTCCACCAGATTATGGCAGAGACTTCCTTTTATATCTCGCCGCAGCAGAATCAACCATCGGTATGGTTCTAGTTCAGGAGGACGATTCTCTCACCGAGCACGTGATTTATTATTTGAGCTGAGGCTTAATAGGCCCTGAACTTTGCTATTCTCCGGTTGAGAAATTGGCCTTGGCAGCTGTCCATGCTGTCCAGCGGCTCCGTCATTACATCTTGCTACGCAAAACTTTTGTCTTAAAGTGGTCAATCCATTTCAGTTTGTCCTCAGTGGGCGAGTGATTGGGGGCAAATATAATAGATGGATAGTCATCTTGCAAGAATTCGATCTCGAATTCTTGTCAGCCAAGTCTAAGAAATCCATGGTTTTCGCTGAGCTAATTTCTGAGCTGCCTCGTGGAGAGGATATTGTTTATGAGGAAAGTTTTCCCGACAAACATTTATTCCTCATCTCTTCACTCAACCCTTGGTATGGAGATACCATTGTCTAGCTCCAGACTTCGAAGTTTCCCTCAACTTTCTCCAAGGATGAATGTCGTAAATTACGTCACCTGGCTAAGAACTACGTTATCATTGGTGATACCTTATACCGTCGAGGGGTTGATTCAATCCTTTGGGGCTATTTAACCTTGGAGGAAGCAGAGTCTGTGCTTAATGATTGCCACAGTGGAGCTTGTGGTGGTCATCTATCAGGGCTTGCTACAGCCCAGTGCATCTTACGTGCCGGCTATTTTTTGCCTTCACTCTTTAAAGACTGTATGGAAGTGGTCAAACGTTGCCAACCTTGTCAGATATTTACTCGAAAGGTGCAGGCTAATCCAGCTCCTCTTTTTCCCGTTGTCACCGTCGGCCCTTTTACTAAGTGGGGTATCGATTTTACAACTTGTAATCCGCCTTTAGCAGCGAATCACAAGTACATTATTGTGGCTGTAGACCACTTTACGAAGTGGGCTGAAGCCATGCCCACTTCTAAAAATGATAGTGACACGGCAGCTTTGTTTCTCTTCAATTAGGTTATCTCAAGATTCGGTGTCCCGAGAGAGATTGTCACTGATCATGGCAGTCACTTCCAGAATCATCTCATGTCTAAATTGGCTCTTAAATTAGGTTTCCATCAAGAGAATTCGTCTCCTTATCATCCTCAGGCCAATGGACAGGTTGAGGTAGTTAATAAAACTCTTAAGACGATACGCCAATGGACAATCGACAAAAATCAGTCCAATTGGCATGTCATGTTGTATTCGGCTCTTTGGGCATACCAGACCTCCGTAAAGACTGCTACTGGTTTTACGCCTTTTCAGTTAGTTTACGGGATGGAATCTATCTTTCCGATCGAATGTGAAATTCCATCTCTTAAGTTAGTTGTAGAACACCTTCCAGAGACTTCGAGTCTCGAAGAGCGCCTCCTTCACTTGGAACATCTCGATGAGCAGCGTCAAGATGCCGCCATGATGAATGAGGCCCATAAGAAAAGGTTAAAAACGCAGTATGATAAATCTGTCAGTCCTCGAGTCTTTTTTGAAGGCGACCTTGTCTTTTTCTATGACCAAGATAAAGACGCCTTGGGGGCAGGCAAGTTTAAGCCTATGTGGTACGGTCCTTTCATTATTAAACGAGTTTTAGAAAAAGGGTCGTATGAGTTAATTGATTTTGAGGGAAACAAGCTGGTGGAGCCCCGAAACGGGCTCTACCTAAAGAAGTACTTTGCTTAAGTAGAAGTTAGGCAATGGCTTCTTTGTATATTATGTATATTTGTACATATATCATAAAGAGTTTTGTGATGTCAACACTTTTTGGTCTGCTGTTGCAGGTGTTGATGGATGACTTGGTCTATTTTGGGTTTGCCGATGGTGCTAGTCGGCACACTCGGAATCTCGCTTCCGCAGCTTGGGTAATTTATTATCCAACTGGTCAATTGATGGTATCAAGAGGCATATGCATTGGTCCTGCTTCGAATAATATGGCTGAGTATACTGCCGTTAATAATTTACTATCCGAGGCAATCTCTTATGGGATCGACTCGTTGCTAGTGTATCTCGATTGTCAATTGATAGTGTCTCAATTAAATAACATTTATCGGGTAAGGGATCCATGTTTATATCACCAGTATTTAAGAGTGAGGTTGTTGCAAAGATCATTTGTTTATATTAATTATTTTCACATTCCAAGATCTCAAATTGGTTAGCTGTTCTATTGCTAATCAAGCATTGACTGGCCATCAATCATTCATCATAAAATCAAAGCATCAAAAAGTCAAACTGTATATATATATATATATCATCATAAAAGTATCTCGAATGTACATATGTTGTCCAAAAACATACAATATTGGGACTGAAATGCCCATAATCATATCCAGCATATCTAATGCCCCGGCTCAGGATGAGCGGCCAAGTAGTTAACTATCACGTTGGCCACACGCCGAAAAGTGCGAACCCAGTCACGTGGCATGCCAACGACATGACGCTGCATATCCTCCAGAAGGTCCTCTATAGCAGCCATCGGTACTCGACAACTCAGTCTAGTCAGGTGTCGCTGGATGTTGTATAGAGTCCGTTCCGTCTCAGTAGCCGCCTCTTCGGCTCCTCGGCCGCGTTGTCTATGACGTGGGAGTCCATCTGGTCGTACTGGCCCAATGTCTGGATCATGATCATCATATTAGTCATTTGAATCTCATCAAAAAATATTTTTCAAAATGCATCATTGTATTTGAAAATCCAAAAAAATCATAAAATCAAAAAATTCTTACCGATCTCGCCCCACGCTGCATCTGGCGGTAATGCTAGGTCAGGATCTCCTCGAAAGTCCAGCCCGCCATAGGGGTAGTCGTCTATGGCGATGATCTGCTGATCCCACCAGGTGAAGAAATCATCGTCGAATACAGTCCTAGGAACCTCCCCACCCCCCAGACGTTTCATCAGATCAGCCCACCGGCCCATGCGTGGATCGCGTGGGGTGCTGATGGAAACTGCTACCCTGGGGCGGAGTGCGGGAATCCTCTCGAAGAAGAAGGTGCACAAGATAGTCCCGTAGCCGAAGTTTTTGGTCTGTCCCCTCTTAATGGAAGTGAGATGGCTATTCATGCTGGCCAGAAGAGGAGTACACCAGTCAAACACTGTGGTGAGACAATCCACTGCCACGCTCATGTTGATCCGTGATGCCTGATGCAGTGAGGATGATCCTTTCACTCGAGCTATGGTGAACAGGATGATCCTTAGCGATAAACTCTCCATGTGCGCAATGGAGATCTGGCTCCCAACTTTCTTGGGATGTCCTGGGCAGTATATTTGTACATAGTCCTCTATGGTGAGGCTACTCCGTGTCCTGCCCCGGGACTCTACTACCTCTCCCCTTCGGGAAAGGCTCGTGATAAAATATATATCCTCCACCTCCACTCTGAGTGGCATCTGATCAATCATGAAGGCTTCCTCATCGACATTCCAATAGTCAATGAACAATTCAAGAAGTCGCACATTGGCTTTCATGTTCGGCAATTTGAAGAATTTGAGCAAACTGCATCCTCGTAAAGCATCCAAGGCTTGAGGATCATTCATAATTTCATTATCAACCACTGCATGTTCTCTTTCATGCCATGTGATCGGCATCCTGAAAAGAAATTGAAGTTTCAACCGTTATTTTTTATTAAAATTAGCTCACGGTGTATACGCGGGTTACTGTATACACAGTCACGTATAGGGCCCACGTGTACGCGGTTTTCATATTATCAACCCACGTATACGCCGCGGTGGAATTTTGATCAATAGTTCAACGGTGAAACATCAACGGAAAATCTTAAAACTAATCACAATGAATTGCAAGCTAAGTGTAAGGGTTACCTGGAAGATTTTGAGGAATTTGAATGGTCGAATTTGATGCACAGTAAATTTCCTCCTTTTGCTCACAATATTTGCTCTCCAACTCAAACGGTAACAATGGTGAGTCCAAAATCCTTTTTATAAGTTTTGAAAATGCAAAATTTTTTCAAAATTTCATTTTGTTTGCTTTCATGTGACTTTTAACTTGGGAGCTTGGAGTGTCGAGATTGGTTTTCTTTTCAGGACATTTTGGATCTTTTTCGACTTTTTCGAGACGGTTCCATGACTGCTGACCCGTCACGGCAGGTGTCATTTTTTCACTGGCATATAGGTTAGGGACATCATTTTTCTATTGCATCATGCATACTAGCCTTCATCTGTCGATACATCTGCCGTAGGTCGATCCCATCGTGTTATGGTTCGTAATCCATCTTCACTCGCTGATTTTTAAATCATGACACGATGGTAGAGCCATCCTTTACATGGGCATCATAGTTATCACCTCACTGACATTCGTTGCCCATGCTACTTCAATTTGAGTAGGCTCGGGAGTCCTCTGTAGTCCCGCCATGACTTGTGCATTGAAGACTCATTCTTCTTAACTTCTTATCTTCTTCGCTTTGTTCTGGCCTTATACCCTAGTGGCTCCTTTGTGTTGAGTTGTACTACTGCATTGCATGTTGATCATTTGCACCTTTTGGCCTAGAGCCGGCTTCACTTGGACTCGTGTTTAAGCCAACTTTTGACCATGACATCTACAAAATCAACCTTGCATACCTTTGACTTCTGCAACTTGACACACCTTGGCCTATGGAAGCAACACACCTTTGAGTGTCACTGACCAGTTTTCGCCTCCCTGCATTGAGCATAGGAATGTTCCACTCCCAGGAACTAGATCATATTTTTCATCGACACTCGTTCTTTCCACTGTACCATAGCATTATTTTATTCTTTTTCGAGCTTAACAGAAAAAGACAAAAAAATAAATATTCCAAAAAGAGGGGGAACGGGACAATATTTCCATCTATTATTGGCAGCTAGAGTCAGTCGTGTCACCCTTGAACAAAGCACTCAAAATCAAAGTCTCCTCCATTTGGGTGGGATTTAGTTTGACTTAGGTAAGCCTTAACCTTTGTTATTGAGTCAGTTCTCCCCCGATTGGTTATCTCTTCCAATCACACGGAGGGTTTGTTTGTGCCTCCTGCATGACGAACTTATACAGATTCATCATATGCTGCCATAGTCACATTGAGTCATGATTTTGTTCAAGGGAAGTTAGCCTGAGTCGGCCTCTCTGCGGTGTCTCTTGACTCATTTTTCAGTCGACCATCCTGGTTGTCAGTCTCATGTCTATCATCACATTAGTTATATTGGTCCTTTACTCATGCCGGTTTGAGAAGGTCTCCATTGACTTCTTGCTGGCGGGTCTTGTCCTTATCGACGATGACATCTTGCTCTAAGGATAGGCCTAGAGCTGCACCCTGGCCCTATTTTCATTATTGATAGGTCACCTTCTACTCAGCATCGATCAGTATCATGGGTCTTTAACTGAGTGGTTTCCCTTGTGTTCGACATCAGCTTACATTATCACACATTGGGATTCGTACAGTACCTTGGTTTCCATTTGACCCTATTGGTGGATACCTTGCCTCTGTGTCAGCTTTCATTATTGGTTGGTTCAGAGGGTTTCTGCCGTGCGCTAGCCACATCTTGTGTATGCTAGAAACGTACTTCGGTTGGGTTACTACATCTTTTTCGTCTGATTCCTTCCACATTATTGGCCTATGGGTTACACTTGCGCTAGATTGATGGAGGATGCCTTAATTCCTTCCTTCTAGCAGATCTTTCTCTATCGACTTTGACTCATTGCTCTGGGGCAAATATCTAGAGTTCATTTGGCAATACCTTGGGGTTTGCTGTCATTAGTTGCAGATCCTTTTCTATCGACAGTGGGAAACCATCATTGTCTCCTGATCGATAGATTCTTACAGGTGTGTTCAACTCCAGCTCATCTATTCACACTTGTTGGATTGTACTGGGTACCTTGACGCTCATTATCATTATCGGTGAGTAGTCTCGCGTTTGTTAACGGTATACATCAATGACCGGTAATCAAACGATTTCTCACA
>APFE030958286.1:1414-63863 GCA_000404065.3 Pinus taeda
AGGGGGGGAATGTTGACACCTAATCCTCTGCGATTGGGTGAATTTGGAATGTGAACAGTCATCAAGAAGATGAACTGAGCAGTCACATTCTTTGTATATAACAATAGCTACCTAATGAAATAAATCGTATTAGTTTTCTGGCAAACTGGAGTTACTCCTGGCCTAACACTTCATCATAATAGAAGGATATAAATTTTCAATAACATATTGACCTAATTGCTTTGTTGAATAGAGATTATGAATCTTTTCCCAAAGAGTTTTAGCTGTTGAAAATTGACCAACTTTTGTTTTCACAAAATTTAGAAAAATATTCAAAATTACATTCATGGCCTTTGAATTGTACCTTTTATCTTTGTCAGTAGATGTGTCTCTAGAAACAATTGATTCCTATACTCCATGTGCCTGCAAATGTACTTCCATCATCGATTCCCATATCAAGTAATTATCTACATCAAAATCAGGGGTTGGTACACAATACTCACTTTCTTTAGATTTTGTTGTACCTGTACCTTCCATTGAAATCCTTGCAACCTACCTTTTTGACTTTCCCATCTCTATGCTTTGAAAACTTCCTTCAGACAGTAAAGTTATTACTGAAGGAACCAAGCTCTGAGACCAATTTTTGGAAATACTGAGAGGCAAGGTGAATCAATATTTCTTAGCATTTAGCACTTTTTAATCCTTTTAAGAGAATTAGTTAATCTTAAGTTATTATTATTTTTCTTCTTGAGACGATCATGAACAATAATCAAGAGTAGACAACACCGTACAATCAATGCAGAAAGATAAAACATAGGACATAGATATTTTTTGGTGGAAAAACCCCTCTGAGTCCAAAACCACTGAACTCTTATTTAGTAATTATCTTCTCCCTGTTAAAAGAAAAATGATTACATCAAGATTTCACCTACAACTAAGAGAGTCGTCAACTCCCTAATTCACATGCTACAATCTGTATGATGCTACTAGACCCTAATCTCTTGTTGCAACCATAAGGGCACCCCAACACCCTGTAGATCAGGCTACAACTTGATGAGTGCCCGAATGCTATTGTCGGAGAGGATGCTTTTCTTCCATGTTGGTTTATTAGCCACAATAGAATGGATGCAACAATGATTTGTGCAAGCCACAACTTTCCCTAGAACCACCCTGCCAACCTGAAGTGTTCTCATGCCACAACTTGAAGGTGACCCCAATCACTACCTTGACGATCCAAAAGACCATGTTTCACAATTTTCAGACTGGATACCCTATACTCTGAATCAATGTAGAATAGTTGTAAGAAACATGTAGAATAAATGGTGAATCCATTCAACCATTTATCATTGTTCCCACAAACTGATCACTGCACAGTGGTACACATCAAACTATCACTATTCAACTGCACATCACTGTCACTGCACATTGTATATCGCTATCAATACAAATCAATGCACAATTGTTGATAGTCACTGCATGTCACTGCTCATGAATGAATAGTCATCAATGCACAACCACTATTATCATCAGGTTACACACGATGCTGCAACCATCTGGCACTACTATCAAATAATGGCACAGATAAAGGTGCCTCAAGTAGTCAATATGACCTACTACCATTTCTCTCAAACGTTTCCCTCGAAGAGCTAATAGCATATGTGTAAACCTTTCTTCTAAACTAGGAAATCCCTGTTATCCATATTTACATCAATATGATTGTACAACTAGATGATAATGCCATCAAGACCTGTTTCCTTGCAAAGTTATAGTTGTGTCACTTGTACACTCTCTCTAGGTCATCCCTACAAGATAAATCCTTAGGTCAACATTGTCATAGGTCTAAGTACCTCAACATACAGATGGTGTCAACATATTGTCAATGTCATATCTAAGTGTCAAGTTAATAGTAATGCATCATTGCCATATAGTTTCATAGTTAAGTAAAGTCAAATTCAAGTGTCTCATCATATAATGATCACTAAGTCAATCAATGCTTAACATCATAATCAAAGTACTTGATTTCAAAGTCATGTGATTTTGTTAAGTCAAAGTCAATGTATTTTATCAATGTTAATGTGTTACTTGTTGTCCCATTACATATAATCACATCACTTGTTAACACCGTATCACTAGATATAGATAGTGAAAATCCTAACAAAGTCTTAAGAGAAGTGTCACTAGTGTTGTACCTACTTTTGTTCAAGGTCACATATCAAACTTGTTGTCATCTAGATGATTACTATGTCATTCAAAATTATAGTATCTTATGTAATAAGCCCATAACTATACTATGATATACTAAGTCATTTGTAGGATAGTTATATATACATCCTCACTATAGAAACTATCATGTCAAAATTGGATCCTCTTACTTGTTCATGTGCCCTAGTTATGTTCTCACTGCTAATTTATTATAGAATGTCTCTATGTCAATAAACTCTATTGATTTTTCAAGGCAACAATGACTATTTTAAGGGTGCGTCACTACACTTGATCCAATTGTAGTGAGTGTTTATCAGAACCCTTGCAAGTACCCTTCTTTCAACACTGTTTGCTTTAATAAGTATTATAAGATTGTACCAAGAGTATATTGTTGTAGATTACTCTTTATGTCAATGAATAAAATACTATTGTGGCTAATATGATCAAATAATAAGACTTCTGCCTAAACCCTCAAATGACTGCATTAGCAAAGTACCTCAATGATGACCTATACAAGTAATTAATACATCAAGAGCAGCACAAATCGACTTCACTGTATCAAACATTATATATATATATATATATATATTATATTATATAATATATATATATATATATATATATATATATATATATATATATATATATATATATTCAAATGCCTTATACATTAAAGCTAATTTGTGTTGCTCTTGATGTAGTAATTCCTTGTATAGATCCCTTCAACAATTTAGGCCTCTATAACTGCAAAACATTTGATGGCAATGATGTCTAAATTCATAAAGACAAATTGGCACTATATTGTGCCCTAGTTTTAGGTCTTCTTGAGGATTGAAATTCCTAAATCACAATACTTCATACAAGATTTGAAAAGTGATGTTTCATTATAGAACTAAGGTCATGGAGCTAATGATCATGCCATGCCTTGATGTCCTTCAATAGGTATGTGTAATGTGCTTAGAAAGATTTCCTACTACATAGGTTTGAATCTTGAATTAGTTTATTCAAGGTTATGAAATGGATTCCTTCTCTTTGTTGTATGAGGACCGAGGTCCTGAAGTTATTTTTCTCAATTGAAACCCAATTAACAAAGTCCCTATTCCAACAAATCACCAAGGTAAAAAGAAAACAAAAGAATCCTAAGAAACTCAGATATTTTGTTGTTCTTAAAATTATGCCCTGACTATAGGGTCTATACACACAAAGGAATTTTCCCAATCAAACATGAAATAGGAGATCAACAAGTAAAAGAACTTACCTAAACAAACCAAGTATAAGAGGATTGACGTCATTGCCTTAAAAGTTTTCCATGTACTTTAGGAAATCCGAATTCCTTTTCTGCCTTGGACGTCCCAACCAAAGGTAGGTCAAATTTATTACAAAGCTAGACATCGAGATAAATCCTAGAGATATGATATGTATTAAGAGTGAATAGGTCTCCCTTTTTATAGATTTTGGAAGGCTTTTAGGTGAGCGTTGGAGAGCCATGCTAGGAGGATTCATAAAGATATTAAAATTAATTTAATTAATATCTTGTATGTCAAGAAAAATAGTTAATTTTTTTATAAGTACTATAAATTTGTTTGTTTAAGGTCTAAGGAATTTGTACACTAACCCTCTTTGGTGTGTTTTGTAGGTGGCACATGAGTGTATTAAGTCAGTGATTGATTTATTGTATTTGGTTTTGAAGTTATGTAAATTATATGGGGTGACATTACAATGATAAACAATGACATATGTTGAAAACTATAGGAGGAGGTGTCATGTCACTACCCCTTGGGGTTTTAGCCGAGAAATAGGGGTCACCAAATTCAATTGTGAATATATCTCAAACCAAGATGCCTCTCTTGGTGTACCACATATCAACATAAACATATTTTTGGGGAGAATCTAATGACATAGATATATGACCTTCAATTATTTTACCTACCAAACACCCTCAACAAAGTTGGGGTACATCCTCAGTCCAGGGAACCAAAACCCTAGGACTTGGAATTTCAACCATTCAATAGTATAGTTGCCATCTTTATGTAATATGACAATTACTAAGAAGCGTTCATTAACCATTTGACATTAATGACTAGTGTTTTTAGTCAAATTCAAACCAAGTCAACTCCATGGGTTGACATCAATGACAACACCATCCAACAATCTCCCCCTTTGTCATTGATGGCAGCACACTTACTCCACCTATGAGTACAACTCCCCCTACCTTCATGCTTCACCTCCTTAGATTTCAATCTCCTTCTATGGTCTTTCTCTCCCCCTTTGACATCAATGGAAAAGGGATATTCCCCGTGATAATTTTCTTGCTTCATGTGGACCTGTTATCTGCCTGTGCTACCCCTAATGATAAACCTATTGTAATAGTTTATCAATGACGATCCTCGTAGACATGTGTCATGTATGTGCTTCCCATGAAGAGAAACCTTCCTTTGTGAACTTGTAATCTTTCAACTGATCTGCTCCCCCTAAGCCTTTAATGAAATTGCCATCTTGTTCAAACTATCTATTTATCAATCATAGACTTGTGCCATATATTGTTTCATAGATTCCTTCTCTTCATATTTCGAGGAGTCGATGAGCTGAATCATTCAGAATAGTGAGTCATCTAACGGACCATATTGACTCGTGTCATTAACTGTAGCAACTGTTAATTCCTTACGACTTGTTACGAATCTTGAAATCATAATTATTGAGACCTTCTTGCCTTCTTTCTTTTCTTGCTCATCTTGTACTTGTTCATTTTGTACCTATTTTCTTTTCCAAACCTTCTTATTCTCAACATCAAGCTTTTAATTCATGGTTGATTCCATCTTGTACTTGCAGTGACGAGCTATGTGTCCATAGTAGTGACACTTGATGTATTCAATGTTGTCCATAGGTGATTCCATTTGATATCTATAATTGTGAGTGCTATGGCCATAGTTATGGCATTTGAAACATTCAGTGTTTGTCCCATCTAGCATGTATTCTCTTATGACAATATCATCGTGGAACATGTCTCGTGATCTTGCAAACTTGCTTCAAGGGTTTTTGCAGATAATGATTGTACCTATCAAAAACTTCACAATCCCTAGCCATATGTCCATAGTTAGCACATATAAATCAATAACCATCAAATGAACATGCATACCTGGATAATTCATTCGGATGCAATAGTCCTTGATAATTGTACCTGTCAATAACTTTACAATCCCTGGACATATGTCCATAGTTAGCACACAAAAAGAAATAACCATTAAATAAACGAACATACCTACAAGATTTATCATTCTTCTTTGGTGGGGTGTTGTAGTCTTTGTAGTCATTTGTCATAATTTATCCTTGACTACTTTGGCATCATTATTTGGAGTTAAAATGTTCTTCTTTGGTTCAAAAGTCTTCTCAATATCATTGTACAGAGATGTGGAGCGTTTACCTTCATCAATTGGAGCCTTACCTATTCTTTTTGCCAATTCTTTATCTGTCCTATCCATAACCTGTAAATGGTCCTTTTCTTTGAGCTTGTTGATCTCATTAAGCACTACATCAAGTTCTTCTTTCTTTAGCACAAGATCTTCTTCAAACTATCTTTTCAAGATATCCCTTCTTTTTCCTGCCTCCTCAACCTTTAGCTTGAGAAGAGTTGTCTTCTCTACTTCTCTGTTGAGAGCCTGTATCTGTTCCTTTTGTTCCTCATTTTCAATCATGAGCCTACTTAGTTCAGCTAAAGAGGTTTCCAATTCCTTTTTATTTTGGTCAACTTCGAATATGTATCTTTGATCACATTCCTTCCTTTCAATTTCGGCTTCCTACATCTCTCATTTGAGCCTGTTAATCTCTACAAACATTGTGATGAGTTCTTGTTGCTTCTTTTGGGATTTTCTCTTGAGGTCTTATGTCTCTATATTGTTGACTTGTTCCAATTGATTTCTAATCCTACTAATCATCTTCTCAGAATCTTCATTTTCTTTGATGTGTTCTTTTACTATCTTCAATTCTGCTTCAGAAAGTATTATATTTTCCTTTTGACTTTTGAGTTTCTTTATCACCTTGATCACTTAATTTTGAAACTTTGTCTTACTCATTTGTCCAATTTATTCATCATAATTATAAGGATCTGAGTTTTCAATAACTTCTTGACCTGATTGCTTTGTTGAATAGGGATTATGAAGCTTTTCCCAAAGATCTTTAGTTGTTGAACATTGACCAACTTTTGTTTTCGCTAAATTTTAAAAACCATTCAAAATTACATTCATGACCTTTGAATAGTACCTTTTAGCATTGTTGGTATATGTGTCTCAAAAAACTATTGATCCCCATACTCCATGTACCTGCAAATGTACTTCCATCCTCGATTCCCATATACAGTCATTATATGCATCAAAATCAGGGGTTGGTACACAATACTCACTTTCTTCAGATTTTGTTGTACCTGTACCTTCCATTGAAATCCTTTCAACCTGCCTTTTTGACTTTCCCATCTCTATTCTCTAAAAATGGCCTTCCAGCGGCTAAGTTGTTACTAAAGGAACCAAGCTCTGATACCAATTGTTGGAAATACTGAGAGGGGGGCTGAATGAGTATTTCTTAGCAATTATCACTTTTTAATCCTTTTCAGAGCATTAGTTAATATTCAATTTATATTATTGTTCTTCTTCAGATGAGCATAAAAAATAATCAACAGTAGAAAACACAATCCAATCAATGCAAAAAGATAAAACAGAGGACAAAGATATTTTTAGGTGGAAAAGCTCCTCTGGGTCAAAAACCATTGAACACTTCTTTAGTAATTGTTTTCTCCATGTTAAAATAAAATTGATTACATCAAAATTTCAGCAACAACTAAGAGAGCCATCAACCCCCTAATTCACAGGCTACAACTTGCAGGATGCTACTAGACCCTAATATCATGTTGTAACCAGAAGGATGCCCCAAATCCCTATAGATCAAGCTACAACCTGATTATTGTCCCAACACTCTGTTTACCAGTTGTTGTCGGAGAGCATGCTTCGATGCCCTATTGGTTTATCAGCCACAACTTAATGGATGCCACAACACCCTGTGCAAACCACAACTTTCCCTAACACCACCCTACCACCCTGAAGTGTCCTTAGGCCAAAACTTGAAGGTGACCCCAATCACCTACCTTGATGAGCCAGAAGACTACGTTTCACAATTTTTAGACTCGATCCCTTGTATTTTGAATCAATTTAGAATAATTGTAAGAAAGATGTAGAATAAATGTTGAATCCTTGCAACCATTGATCATTGTTCCCAGAAACTGATAACAGCACAACGATATGTGTCAATCTATCACTATTCAACTACACATCACTATCACTGCGCGTTGTATATCAATGTCACTACAAATCGCTACACAACTACTGGAAATCACTACATGTCACAGCTCATGAATGAATATTCATCAATACACAACCACTTCTATCATCAGGCTTCACACGATGTTGCAACCATCTCGCACTACTATCAAATATTGGCACAAATAAAGGTGCCTCAGGTCATCCATATGACCTGCTACCAGTGCTCTCAAACTCTGCCCTCGGAGAGCTACTAGCATACATGTCAAAACTATTGCTCAACTCGTAAATCCCTGTTATCCATATTTACATCAATATGCTTGCACAACTAGATGGTAATGCCTTCAAGACCAGCTGCCCTCCAAAGTTACAGTTGTGTCACTTGTACACTCTCTCTAGATCATCACTACAAGACAAATCCTTAGGTCATCATTCTCATAGGTCTAAGTACCTCAACATATAGATGGTGTCAACTTACTGTCAATGTCATATCTAGGTTTCAAGTTAATAGTAATGCATCATTGTCATATAGTGTCATAGTCAAGTAAATTCAAAGTCAAGTGTCTCGTCATAGAATGCTCACTAAGTCAATCAATATTGAACAACATAATCAAAGTACCTGTTGTCAGAGTCATGTAATTGTGTTAAGTCAAAGTCAATGTATTGTATCAATGGTAATGTATTACTTATTGTCCCATTACATATAATCACATCATTTGTTAACATTGTATCACTAGATATAGATAGCACAAATCCTAACAAGATCTTAAGAGAAGTGTCACTAGTGTTGCACCTACTTTTGTTCAAGGTGACATATCAAACTTGTTCTCATATATATGATTACTATGTCATTCAAAATTATAGTATCTTATATAAGAAGCCCATAACTATACTCTCATTTACTAAGTCGCTTGTATGATAGTTATATAGACATCCTCACTGTAGAAACTATCATGTCAAAATTGGATCCTCTTACTTGTTCCTATGCCCTAGTTACTTTCTCACTGCTAATGTATTATAGAATTTCTCTATGTCAATAAGCTTTATTGACTGTTGAAGGCAACAATGACTGTTTTAAGGGTATGTTACTGCTAATGATCATGCCATTGCTTACTGTACTTTAATAGGTCTGTGTAATGTGCTTAGAAATATGTCCTACTATATAGGTCTGAATCGCTAATTAGTTTATTCAAGGTTATGAAATGGATTCCTTCTTGCTGTTATATGAGTACCAAGGTCCTGAAGTTATTTTTCTCAACTGAAACCCAATAAACAAAGTCCCTATTCCAACGAAACACCAAAGTAAAAAGGAAAAAAAAGAATCCCAACCAACTCATATATTTCATTGTTCCTAAAAGTATGCCCTAACTCTAGGGTCTATACACACAAAGAAAGTTTCCCAACCAAACATGAAATAGGAGATCAACAAGCAAAAGAACTTACTTAAACAAACCAAGTAGAAGAGGACTAACTTCGGTGCATTAAAAGTTTTCCATGTACTTCAGGAAGTCTAAATTCCTTTCATGCCTTAGACTTCCCAACCACAAGTAGGTCGAATTTATTTCAAAGCTAGACACCAAGATAAATCGTTGAGATATCATATGTCTTGAGAGTGAATAGGTCTCCCTTTTTATAGATTTTGGAAGGCTTTTAGTTGAATGTTGGAGAGACCTTCAAGTAGGATTCATAAAGACATTAAAATTAATTTAATTAATATCTTTTTTGTTAAGAAAAATGGTTAATTTATTTTATAAGTACTATAAATTTGTTTATTTAAGCTCTAAGGAGTTTGTACACTAACCCTTTTTGGTGTGTTTTGTAGGTGACACATGAGTGTATTAAGTCAATGATTGATTTAAGCTCTTTGGTTTTGAAGTTATGTAACTTATATGGGTTGAGATTACAGTGATAAACAATATCATATGTTGACAAGCATAGGAGGTGTCATGTCACTACCCCTTGGGATTTTAGCCCAGAAACGGGGGTCACCAAATTCAATTGTGAATATATCTCAAATCAAAAGGCCTCTCTTAGTGTAGAACATATCAACAGAAACATATTTTCAAGGAGAATATAATGACATGGGTATAGAACCTAAAGTAAATCATTTTACCTACCAAAAACCCTAAACAAAATCGGAGTACATCCTCAGTCTGGGGAACCCAAACCCTAGGACTCGGGTTTTCTACCATCCAACAGTATAGCTTCCATCTTGATGTAATCCAAAAATTACTAAGAAGCGTTCATTAACCATTTGACATCAATGAATGGTGTTTTTGGTGAAAGTCAAACCCAGTCAACTCCATGGGTTGACATCAATGACAACACCATCCAACAATTGCTAAATTTGGTTTCTTGAAAATTTCTTCAGAGATAAGATTGACTTGGGATCCACTATCGAACAATGTATCATCCTTTGTATGTTTTGTAATGACCCTGATATGAAAAAACTCACTTCTTTCTTTATTGTTTGAGATTCAATAGGATTATTGGAAGAATTAGTGCTTGCATTAGAAGTTATACCATTCATTCATTGGCTGTGATTTTGGATTCGTCACCTGAATCAAATCCTAGATCTTGTTGAGTTGTAGCAATGGTCTTTTTTTTTCCCTTTGTTATTGAACTTATTTGGTCTCATTTTTGGATGTAATTTCCAACAGTAGTCTTCATCACTGCCATCTTTTGAACAATGTTTACAGGTTAGTTTCTCTCCCTCTTTCTTGACAGTGTCATTATTTTTTCCTTTTCCTTTAAACTTACCCTTTCCTTTGTCTCCAGATTTAGAAGGTTTCTTGCTAATCTCTTGAGGAACACTCTTGCCTCTTCATTCTAAATGAGTTTCCTTAACACATACTTCATCTAGATTGGTGGGATTAAACATAAGTATAGTATGTATCAAATAATTATGTAATCCACCTATGTATTTAAGGAGACTATCTTGTGAAGAAAAATCAACACCCAAGATTAAAGCTCTTCTTCTAAATTTTTGTGTGTAACTTTAGACACTCTCACATTTAGCTTGTCTAAAAATTTTCCAATCCATAATTTCTTTTTTCATGTAAGTTAATCGATAAAATTTCCTTCTTAATGCAGCTATAAAATCATTCCAAGAAGAGCTAATTTTACCACTTTTCTTCAAATATTCTTGAGTTTTGACCTCCCACCAGATGACAGCTGTAATTTTCAAATGAAGAGAAGAAAGCTGGATATTTGTAACACCATCATCAATCTTTTGAATCCTGCAATAGACATCAATTTAACAAACCCAATTATCCAACTTTTCAGCATTCACTTCCTCATTGTACATAGGCAATTCAAAGTTAACATCAATTGATGAGCCCCAAAAATGGGTAACTTATTGGGCTCATTTTGCCTATTATTCTCAATTAATCCACCATTCTTCATAGCTTTATGCATACTTTTGAATATATTTATGTTAATTGAACGAATGAGAATAGTCACTTGACCACAAAGTCTAATACGTGCTTATTGCAGATTTTTGGACATCTTTTGGACCATGATCAAGCACTTATGAGCCAATTCACAGCCAAATACGAGGGAACAAGGCTGAGGATTAGTAGGAAGGATGTCTCCTGCACTAAATGGCCCCTTCCTCGAGTTCTCCACCATCAGCTCAGAGTTCAACAACCACCAAAGATGATTTCCAAGGGTAGCCGAGTAGATTTTGTGAAGTGGCTGATTACTTGCAGTTTTGAGCAGCTAAGCCCCTCAAGTTAAGGAGGGCTATTGGAGGTCCTCGTGGTGCACAAGTATGAAGGCTTCAAGCCTTGGTAGTTTAGCTCTTGAACAGTTTTTTTTTGCACTTTAGTACTGCTCTGCCTCTCAACTCATTTTCGAGCTCTTGATGTAAACATTTTTTGTGACATGGTTATTTTTTGAGTAATGGAGATAAATTTCATTTTGCACCAGCTTTGAGCTTTTCTTAGGAGGCTGTAGCTCATGGGTTTGGGCCCAACCCAAGTGCTAGGACCTCCTTTGTGTACTTTTATGTGTTTTCTTTATAGTCATAGGATAATTTCTACTATTTAGGTTAAGATCTTGCTTTGTTACTTAGGTTGCTTTTGATGATTGAAATAGCTTTTCATGCTTTAGGTTGGTTTGACAGTTTGGTAACAGAAAAGATCTGCAAAAAGGCCATCAAGCAATCCTTGATTTCACCTCTCCCTCCTTGGGACCATGAGCTGAGACCAAGGCCTACTTGCTACCACAAAAACATTGTTTTTGCCTTTCCATGCAATTGCTAGTGTTAGATTTTTAGTCGAAAAAGTTGATACCAGTTGTACTTGCATGCTTAAATCTGTTCTTGATTAATTTTCCATAGTTACATTGCATGATTCCCTGTCTATAACCTTCTGTTCATCAGGTTTCTCATTTTTAGGTCAGATTAGCTCAAAATGGATAAATCGTTGGTTTTTCTAGTCTTTCCTTGATCAGTTTTGATAAATAGTGTGCAGAGCATCTGTAATACACTCCTACCTATCCTTCCTCCATCATACAACCTACTCCAACCCCTAATCCAAGATTCCTTCCCTTCATTTGCCACACTTTTCCAGTTTGCCCTAATTTCTACCTTCTTGTGCAGCATTGCTCCCTCCATCCTTGAACAAATCCAACCACCTTCATCACTCCTTAGCTTCATTTACCAGGTCCTAGACCCCTTTACATCCTCATCCATCCTCCATTTCCACTTTCCCTCCATTTTTCCACCATCAACCCTCTAAAATCCTCTTTCGGCTCTTCCTGTAGAACATCCTGTAGAACCCCTGCAGACTTCCTGTAGAAGTTCACGTGAACAATTTTTTGAGATCTGATCACTGTGAAACTCTCTGGAAGGGTGCTAGGGACCCCTTAGGCCTTCTTCTCACCTTCCCAACCTCCTGCGAGTTCCCACTCCATTTCCTTTCATCAATCAACCTCTGCACAGTAAAAAACAGTTAAAGCACATGCATAATAACTATGTAAGCTTACTCAAAAATACAAAAAGATGCTTTTTCCATGTTTTCCTTCAGAAGTAGCTTAGTCACATGTATTTTACCTTTCCAAGAGTTAATGGCATCCATTTCAACAAATTTCATCTCTTTTCTTGCACCAGTAGGGTTAGTCGGTAAAACTAGGGTTTGCTAGGGTTTGCATTTCTTTTCAGCTTTCAGCTTCTTTCTGCAAGTAGATTAGCCTCTTTTGAGTTAGCTTTTGTCCATTACAATTAAAAGCTTCTTCTTAAAACTCATAGAAGTTGGCTTGAGCTCTTAGCGAACTTGTGCCAGCTAATTAAGTGACAGCATACAGTAAGAGCTAGTACTGGTGCATACAACACTATCTCTTCCAAGTTTGTTACAAACTACCGGGTTGATAAAAGTAAAGAAGGGAGTCCCAGGAGTTGCAGCATCATTGGTGCAATACTGGAGCCCACCATCTTTTTGGCGCCATTTCCAGGGAAGCATCAGAGTATTTGTGATTGCTGCTTTTCTTTTATTTTCTACTGCAACCTTCTGCTAAGTAGTTTATTTTAGCAAGAGTAGAGTAGTTGTTTCATTTCCATTCTGCAATTTCATTTCCACAAAAGTAGACTAGACATTTCCTACTTTCCTAGATTAGCATTTCAATTCTGCAATTTCAATTCTGCAAGCATAGATTAGCATTTCAATTCTGCAAGCGTAGCTTAGCATTTCATTTCCGCAATTTCAATTCTGCAACATAGATTAGTCATTTCTTTCTTTCACTTCAATTCTGCAATTTCCATTCCAGCAAGATAGATTTTAGTTGGTTGCAATTTGTTGTTCAGTCAATTTCAGTTTTGTAGGTACAAGCAAAAAAAACATGAGAATCAACCAAAAATATTTCATTTCATGCCTCGTAGGAACAGAGACAATACAGGAAAATTCTTACCCAACACCCCCACCACATCACTGAGTCACCCTTCTCTCTTCTTCGGTGGCAGTGATCCAGAAGAACCTATAAGTCAACCTCCAGAGATATATGAAGATCCTATAACAGAAGAAGAGCAAGAAAACATTCCTCCTAAGACAATGGCTAAAACACAAAAACAGTATAGGAGATGAGGAGAGAATAGAAGGTGCCTTTCCCATCCGAGAGACCAATGGGCACACAAAAATGAAAAACATAAGTCCCTCAGCCTTACCTCACTTCCATGGATTGACCACTGCAGACACTGATACCTTCTTGTTTGAGTTTGTTGTCCTTTGTCGAACTTATGACTATGCAGAAGACGAGAAAAAGTTGAAACTCTTTCCCTCTACCCTCAAGGATGTAGCACTACACTAGTTCATGGGGTTACCTGGAAACAGTATCACGACTTGGGCTCAGATGCAGCAAGCCTTTAACAACAAATACTGGGATTACTATAGGTCAAAAGAAACGAAGGGATAAATCTTTCGAATGACCATGGGAAGTGATGAATCTTTAAAAGACTATGAAAAAAGGTTCCAACTTAGTTATAAAAGGGCCAAGTGCACACTTGACCCCGAATCTCTAAAGCTGGTTCTACTTCGAGGAGTCCCTGAAGACCTTCTAGATACCCTCCATTTGCTGGCTGGAGGAGACATCTACCAACTACCATATGATGACATAAAGACTGTGTTTAGAAACCATTCTAGAGCAGCTCGGAAAAGAGGTAGGGGAATCAAATTTCAACTAGTGCCACCTTCTCCAAACATGAATTTACCAATCAGATGGAAGACCTTAAAAGTGAGATGAGACAGACCATTGCCATGCAACTGGATACTTTCCGAATCCAACAGAAGAAAGAGGAAGATGAGAGGGCTTTGGCCATCTTTTGTACTAGATGTACAAGGAAGCATCCTAAGAACGAGTGTCCATTGCACTTAGTAGAGGTATTTTTCGTTTGTGAGGAAGACCACCCTACAAAACAGTGCCCAACCTTAACCGGACTTAAAGCTATGTACCGAGGGGCTGAAGGAGCCACTGAACCACTTTGCTTCCTTAACCAAAGGAGGTCGCATGGATCCAGATCCTACCAACATGGGATGCAAGGGACATCCCAACCTTATTACAACCCCAACCAATCCACTCACATACCTTCTTGGGGTCCCCCTGCTCATCCTTCCTGGTCTGCACCCCCTCCTTGGTCATATCCATCTCAATACCATACTCAACCTGCTGCTCATTCGTTTCATTCTTATGTTCAACCACAACCTCAATGGAATGCACCTCAATGGGGGTGGAGCCCCCAATACAACTCTCCTCTCACTATTTTGCCTCCACCACCTGCTCAACCACAACCATTACCTCCTGCTCCTCCAAGACAACCCCAAATCCCTGCTCAACCGAACCCAAACCCCAACAACAGACAGGCCCAGCAGGTATATACTAGAGAGACAACATGCCCTACCTATGTTGTGGAGATTCAAGAGATCAACCTACGATCTTGGAAGGTCCTCCCAAATCGCCAACCTCCTCCTCCGGAGGATGAAGAAGAGAAATAGGAAAGTGAACCCAAAGCCATTCCACCCTTTCTTGAGAGACTAACTGTAACCACGCAACCAAACCTAGAGGAGACTAAACTTCTGGGAGAACTCAAATAGTTGTGTGTAAAAGTACCACTTCTCCAGGCCATAAAAGATGTACCAATTTACAACAAATTGATCAAAGAGAAGTGTTTCAGGCACCTAGGGAGGTGCAAGAGAGATGCCCCAACTATCAACGTCATAGGACAGCTGTCTGATCTAATGTTGGGACAAGTAATCTGTCCAAAATATTTGGACCATGGGAGTCCTGTAGTTGATGTCCACATCAATGGCACCATAATCCCCGACACCTTGATTGATCTAGGGGCTGCCATTAATGTGATGACCAGGGACACTATGCTCAAACTTAACCTTCATAGTTCCCTAAGAAAGACCTCGACAGTACTGCAATTAGCAGACCGCTCCACCGTGACTCCCGAAGGGATTGTGGAAGATGTCATGGTCTCTGCTGATTCTTGGGAGTACCCTGCGAATTTCTTGGTCCTTCAACCAAAGGAAAAACTCACTAGATACCCCCTCATTTTGGGAAGGCCTTGGTTAGCTACTGCAGATGCTTACATCAGTTGTCGAGCTGGGAGCATGACCATCAAGAATGGGTCTATGTCCAAACAGCTAGTCCTATATCCTCCTACCCAACCTCTGCTAGAACATGACTTACCTCTCTAGTTGGAGGAGGAAGATGAGGATGAAGTCTACTCTGCACCAGTGTGCACAGTGTAAGCCACCAAGGGAGGTCCTCAAACTGAGGATGACCTGATTGAGAATTTGATTCAAAATCCACCTCCCAGTGTGCTGCCATTAGAAGAGTTGGTGGAAGATACCCAAGCCACTGCTTTAGTGGACCTCTGTGTGGCTGATCCGACCTCTCCCAGAGTTAATAATGTGGAATTTGGCCTTGAAAGAACCTCGAAGATCAACTCATCCCTATCCCCCTCTCAGGAGAAGGAGCTGTGTAGCTTATTGAACCGCAATTTGGATGCATTCGCTTGGAGCTATACAGAGATGAAAGGAGTCCACCCTTTGGTTTGTACCCATCACATTTACATTAAAGAGGATTGTAAACCAGTCAGGCAGCCTCAGAGGAGAATGAACCCAGCCCTTAAGGACATTGTCAAAGAAGAATTGCAAAAGTTGTTGGATGTAGGGTTGATCTACCCCATCTCTGACAGCGAGTGGGTTTCTCCTTTGGTGCTTGTGCCCAAGAAAAATGGGAAGTGGAGAATCTGTGTAGATTATCGAGAACTTAACAAAGATACCAAGAAGTACCATTTCCCTTTGCCTTTCATAGATCAAGTGTTAGATGGCCTGGCAGGGAAGAAGTTCTTTTCCTTCCTAGATGGGTTTAGTGGGTATAATCAGATCCAAATTAGCCTGGAAGACCAGGATAAGACCACTTTCACGTGTCCCTAGGGTACCTTTGCCTACCGGGTCCTTCCCTTTGGATTATGCAATGCTCCTGCCACTTTTTGGAGAGCAGTACTGAGCATATTTGCTGAGCTAGTTCATGATTCAGTGGAAATCTATATGGATGACTTTACTCCTTATGGGTCCAACTTCCAGGAAGAATTGACCAACCTGGGAAAAGTTTTAACCAAGTGCATTGAAATGAACCTGTCCCTCAGTCCCGAAAAATGTGAATTCCTGATGAATGAAGGGACCGTGCTAGGTCACATAATCTCTTAGCAAGGATTACAGGTGGATCCCAACAAAATTGCTATCATCCAAAGGGTTCCACCTCCTCAAAAGGTAAGAGATGTTTGGAGTTTTCTAGGCTTAGCAGGATATTATAGGAGATTCATTAAAGATTTCAGTAAGCTAGCCTCTCCATTATTTGGTCTTTTGGGGAAAGATGTTGAGTTTATATGGACTGACAACTGTCAAGAGGCTCTGGATGTGTTGAAAGATAAGCTGGTCACTGCCCCAATCTTGAGAGGTCCAAACTGGGCCCTACCTTTCCACATTCACACAGATGCCTCGAAAAAATCCATAGGAGCAACCTTAGGACAAGTTGAAGAGAAGCTACTGTATGTCATATATTTTGTTAGTAAAAACCTATCCAAGGCAGAGTTAATCTATACTATAACCGAGAAAGAGATCCTAGTTGTGGTCCATTCCCTAAACAAGTTCAGACACTACATCACTGGTTATCAAACATTCATACACACTGACCATGCTGCAATTAGGTATTTGATGAATAAACCTGATGTAAATGCTTGTATCATTAGATGGTTACTTTTATTGCAGCAATTTGATTTGACCATTGTTGATAAGCCAGGAAAGGAAAATGTTGTTGCTGATTTTCTGTCTAGACTAGATTTGCCTGCAGGTGAAGAAGGGACGGTGGATGATAAAATGCTAAATGAACACCTGTTTTCTATTTTAGTACTCTCTCCATGGTTTGCTGATATAGAAAATTACTTGGTTTCAGCACCGTTCCCACCACACCTATCCTCAAAAGAGAAGAGCAATATCGTGAGGAAAAGTGCCCCATTCACTTGGATTGGGGGCAACCTGTTTAAACTTGACCCAGATCAGATTTTGAGGCATTGTGTCAGGGAGGAGGAAGTTTTTGACATCCTCCTAACCTGTCATGATGGGCCTTGTGGAGGCCACTTTGCAGCAAAGAGGACCGCTTTCAAAATTCTATAGGCAGGCTACTATTGGCCCACTCTTCATCAAGATGTCAGAAGATACATCAGCCAATGTGACCAATGTCAAAGGATGGGGAAACCGACTCCAAGGGATGAAATGCCCCTCCAACCTCAAGTGACTTTCGAGCCATTTGAGAAGTGGGGCATGGACTTTGTGGGTCCTATCAACCCTCCTTCAAAACAAAAGTCTTACATCATCATGTGCATGGACTACCTGACAAAGTGGGCAGAAACAAAGTCAATCAAGGCAACAACAAAAGAAAAAGTGTTTGAGTTTTTGAGGGAAAATATCTTCTACAAGTTTGGCTATCCAAGAGAACTAGTCACAGATCAAGGAAGTTAGTTTACCTCTAACCTGATTGAAGACCTTCTCGCTCATCACAAGATTAAGCACAAAACTTCCACCCCTTATCATTCACAAGAAAATGGGCAGGTGGAAGTCACTAACAGAGCTTTGGAAGAGATTTTGACTAAAGTGGTGAGCAGCAGCAGAAAAGATTGGGCAGATCGCTTGGTTTAGGCCACCTGGGGCTACAACACAACTTGGAAAACTACAATAGGTTTCACACCTTATGAGCTAGTCTACGGGAAGAAGGCTTTGTTGTCCATAGAATTTGAATACAACACATTGAGGTTGGTAGCTCAGCTGGACCTAGATCTCAGCCATGCACAACAGGAAAGATTACTTCAGCTGAATGGACTAGATGAGCAGAGAATGTAGACCCTCCTCCACTCAGAGGTGGTCAAACTCCAAAAAAGATATGGCATGACCAACACCTTAACGAAAAGTAATTTTAGCCTAGAGCTTGGGCGTTGTTATATGACTCGAGATACAAGGATTTCAAAGGGAATCTAAGGACAAGATGGTTGTGACCATATACAGTGGAGAAATGCAACGACAATGGTTTAGTCCTTATCAGGACCATTGATGAAGAAGCCATCCCCATGCTCGTCAATGGGCATCGATTGAGAATCTACAGGAAGCCCCTTTCTAAGTAGGAGTTCATTGAAACTCTGGATAAATCAGTGTTGGTAGTGGAGTAGGCCCTTGTCTCCACTCCACCCACACCTTGAGCATAAGAAAAAAAGAAGAAGAAGAAGAAGAAGAAAAAACAGAAAAAATAAAAAGATCCTTGGGTGAAAACCTCTTGGAGGCGCCCAGGGTAGACAGTGAGGGTGAAAACCTCCTGGAGGCACCCCAACTATCCTAGATTAAAAATAAATAAAATAAATAAAAAATAAAATAAAATAAAATAAACCTAATCTCTGTTGAATAATTGCAGGTTGCAGGAAGGACATTGCAGGTTAGGAGGATCACACCAAACAAAGACAGAGGTTAGCACCAGGTTGCAAGCATCCCTCACAATCAACTCCTCCATGACCACTACCCTTTCCTAAGATTTGATCTCATTCGGATTAAGATTTCACCTTCTATAGGAAGTTCTGTGTCTTCTACAGGAAGTTCTATGTCTTCTATAGGAAGATCCTGTAGAACCCACAGACAAGCTAGAATTGATCTCAAAGGAGAATCCGAAAGTTGGGAATCTGCCTATGAGGCTTGCAAACATCCCTGTTTCTGTCCATCGCCATATGTCACCCTCTTCCATCTCTTTACACCTCCGTTTCACTCATCCTTTTATTTGTTCCTGCACAGCCACACACAGAAAACCCTATTTTCTTCATACTACCAGCAAAAACTTTTAATGAAAAATCAAGCAGCAGTTTCTCACTCACCATACTTGTCACCCTCCATCTAGACTCCTCATCAGCCGAGACCCTCATCAGCAGTATAGCCCTGCTCATTCTAGCTTTGCACTCCAGGGGGAGAAGCAGCTACAGGAATCCTGTAGCAGCTGATCCCTCTGGAAGACATACTCTAGAGATAGGGATAGCCAAGGATGGCAGAAGAGACATGCAAAGAGCTCTTCTTGAATGTAAGAATATCAACAACAGCTGAAGCCAAGCATGCAGTGTACATGTAGCAACAACAAATGAAGAAATGGGTTCCAAAACCTGAAATCTGCATAACGCGGCTATGACCACGCAGGTAAGTGCCTAAACTCATTTGTCAATTGCATAAATCATATTTTAAAAGCTTCATGCCCATGGGAATGGTTTGGATTGAGTGGAATCGGTGGCCAGTCAACTAGCCACCCTCGGCCAGTTACTTATCCTCGTGGGTTCCAAATGAGCCCTGTTACAATCAAAATTGCCAATGAGATGTGCAACCAGCATGTGTGGAGTGTCCATTCAGGGAGAAATCATCGGGACTGGTAGTGGTGGCGGAAGATAACGGTAGAGAAGAAGTGATGGCGGTCAGAAACACGCAGAAACATTATGGTTGTGACGTCCGATCAACGGTCCGGTTCGGCCACCTCATCCCCTCACCACAAATCATGCCGCAGATTAAAGAAGCCCAGCTGAAACATGCACCACCTTCTGTTCATTTTTCACTCACAACGTCCTCGACTAGAGCACACATCCACCACTTCCAAAAACTATTAACCAGTCATCCTCCACTGGTTTTTTTGCCTGCTTTGAAAATCTCCTGCGTATCGGGCTCTATCAGAAGCACAGTTTCATTCTACAGGAATCGGGAGCCTTCTACAGGAAAGGCAGAACAGCTTTGTAGGGGAGGGAAACCCAAAATTTTCGTTGAATTTGAAGCTCCAAACGAGGTAGGCTCGAAAAAACTTCTCTGTGCATAACTTGTTTGTGCAAAATGGTGAATTGAATGGTATCAATTTGAAAACCAAGAGGAGAAAATCTGCCTATGTATTGAACAAACGTGAAAGTTTGCCTACATCTTTCATTGAGCTTCCCCAGTTTTTTTGCATCAAAAATCTCCTCCATGTTTCTTTTTAAATTCTCCTGCAAAGAGGATATATGCAGTCATAGAGACCGGTCTGTGAGTGTGAGAAACTGACTTTACATATCTTTTTGTGTGCTGAGAAGAGAACCTGTGTCCCTATGCTCTGTTCTGTAAAAACAAAATTTTTCTTTTCATAAACAGACAGTCGAATTCTGGGTGACAGCAGTCTTAAAACAAAGGAATTATTGCTATTGTAAGGAAAACACGATAAATTCCTTCTTGGGTCTGGAAGACACTGAATTCAGCTATCTCTGTTTCAGTGATTGACTGTTGTTTTCCTGAGCATTTTTCTTTTCTGGTTGAAACGTAAAAGAGCACTCAGCACCATGCCAGGAGGATTCATAAGGAAAGAACCCTCGGACTCTAGCAAACTGCACGAGCATCCTGAGGTATTGGACATTTTCACCCGAGCAAATTGGATATCCTTCTTTGACAAAATTCAGGGTCATGATGAGGAGATAACTGAGGAGTTTTTAATGTCCCTGATACCACAGTCAAAGACACATGCCACAGTTAGTTTTAGGGGTTTCACCCTAGAACTTACCCCTAAGCTCATCAGTCGAGTTACTAGTCTACCATTGGGGCCCCCTTGGAGCAAAGAAGAGAGGTCATTGGGCCAAGTTGCTAAGAAAAAATTATTTCTACCCGAGGAGCATCCTGTAGAAGACAAAAATGGGGTTAGAAGAACTAGCTTGCCTCCTCTTTGGAGTGAAGTTAGTTTTCAAATTATGAAGTACATCACATGTGAAAGGAGGTTTAGCATCATCTATGGATATCATTTCAGGTTGTTGTGTGAACTAAGGCATGGGATTGACTTACCTCCAGCCAAGAAATTGAGCATCCCCTATTTCCTTCTTCAATCACTAACTGAATGTGGTACAAAGTTAAATAAAGGGATCCCAAATCAGTTGGCCCATCATGGGCTCATCAAACTATTGGTGGAAGATGCTTTGCACACCTACACTGTCCCCATATCTTGGGAAATCTTCAGAAACATGTCTAGGGATGACAACATTATAACTTTGGCCGAAAACATCACCCAATCCAGTAGTGAGGAGGGGAAGCACACTGAAGAAGTTGAGAAAAACAATGATGAAGGAACACAGGACGTTCAAGCACAGAAAGGACAGAAAGAAAAAGGGGAAATGGGCCAGATTGCTGAGCCTAAAAATAGAGAAAGAAACAACAGTAAAAACACCAAGGGAAAAAAGGATGCAGAGTAGAAAGGAAAAGGTTGAGAAAGCCCAAACGAAGGCTGCCATAGCCAAAGAAGGCACCCGAAAAGAAAAGGGAAAGACACACACTGAGATGGCAGCAACACAGACAGAGGCAGTGGACATAGAGACTTCTACAGGAAGCAAAGAAAAAGAACAACAAGAAGAGAAATCACCTGAGATGTTGGCAAGGGAGGCAGCAGTCGTGCTTGTTGCCTTAAGCACACCTACAAAAAAAAAAGGAAAGAGAAAGAGGCAAACCTCCATGTACTTCAAAGCAAGGAGAAGAACAAGGATCAAAGTGGGCAGACCCCAGCCACAGTCAAAGGAGCCAATTGTCATTGAGGACACAACAACTAAAACAAAAGAAGAATCTCCTTCAAAGATATCTATCACCTATGAACGAGGAAGCCCAAAAACCTCCACCTAGAGAGAGAAAATTAGGATGATGGACTCAAAGACAGCTCTACAGGAAGCTGAGACATCTCTACATGAAACTCTAGCTAAGTTAAAAGAGATGGAGAAATTGGAGGAAAAGGCAACCAAACAATCACAAGGAGAAGAAAAGACCGAGGAGATACTAGAACCAAGCCCTTAGCCTAGCTTGGGCTCATACTACAACCTATTAGAAAGTGGGAAGATTATCCCACAAAAGTTTTCGGTACCACTCTTCTTTGCATTAGAACAAGAACGGGTTAAGGCTCACACTTGGATGAGGATTGCCAAATCCAAGGGTGTGGCAGACATAGGCCACCTGGAAGAACAACTCAAAGAATCAAGCAAAGAGTTGGCCATGGTAAGGCACGTGGAAAGCAGTCAAAGGGCCAAATTACAGGAGGAGAATGAGCTGCTGAAACAACAATTACAGCTACAGGGAGGTCATAAGGAAGATAGGCCATCCATTTTAGAAGGGTAGCACTAGCAAGAAGGGACTCTAGCAGACAAGGAAACATCTGAGGAACAACAGAGAGAGGACAAGCTGTAGGCTGAGGTTGAGACGCTGACAAAAATGCTACAGGAAAAGGAGTCACAGGCAGTAGAAGAAATATAGTTTTTAAAACAACAGGTGCAAGAGAAAGAAGCCCAACTGGCCTGCATGGCCAGCTGGGTAGTAGAAGCCTTACAATGTAGGCAACCTGCTAAGTCATATGCCTTATATCTTAAAGATCAATGGTTGCAATTTCAAATTAACACCTTGGCCCAAAGGGGCACCATTCCATTTCAGAATTACCATCAATTCATGGATTTGTGTGACAGTAGCTTAGCAGAAGATAAGGCCAAGTTATCAGAATTCTATTTATACAACTTGGCCCCAAACATGAATCTGTGGGACCCCAATGCTGCATTGGGAGATGTGCAACTCATGGCCATGGCCTCTTGGTTAAACCATGAGGAAAAGAGGGCAGCAGAGATTCAAAATGTTATGAATAAGGAGCTAAGTGAGCCTCTCATGATCAAGGTAGAACCAGAAGATCCCTCAACTTTAATATATGCTCATCAGCACCTAGCCAACAACCCTCAGGTTCTCCCAGATTACATTGAAAGACAAGCTTAGGCCATTGCTCACTTTGAGGAGATGGAAAGACTATTGGGGGATAACCGCATTCATGCTTGCACAAGGAGGTGGAACACACTGTCCCACAACCTGAAAATAAGAGAATACCACTCCCCAACAAGTATGAGGGAGGCCTTGGCAAGAGTACCATTCTATAAACAGTCAATGCAAAATCTGCAGGCCAACTGGATCGGCCTAAAGTTCAGTCCTCCACTACTTTTAGGACTGCTGGAAGGGGTCAAATAAGAAGAGGAACACAAGAAATGGGAGGAAGTAGAGAGAAAAGCAGGGTTTCATAACTGAGAAGAGGACATCACCTCAGAAGCTTAGGATGTTAGAGAGGCAGTCAAAGCAATCAAAGATGATGCGCTGAATTAGTTGCTCAGAGGATGAGCAACACAATTAGCAAGGGGGTGATGATGAGCCCCAAAAATGGGTAACTTATTGGGCTCATTTTTCCTATTATTCTTGATTAATCCACCATTCTTCATAGTTTTATGCATGCATTTGAATATATTTATGCTAATTGAATGAATGAGAATAGTCACTTGACCACAAAGTCTAATACGTGCTTATTGCATATTTTTGGACATCTTTTGGACCATGGTCAAGCATTTATGAGTCAATTGACAGCCAAATACGAGGGAACAAGGCTGAGAATTAGTAGGAAGGGTGTCTCCTGCACTAAATGGCCCCTTCCTCGAGTTCTCCACCATCAGCTCAGAGTTCAACAGCCACCAAAGATGATTTCCAAGGGCAGCCGTGCAGATTTTGTGAAGTGGCTGATTACTTGCAATTTTGAGCAGCCAAGCCCCTCAAGTTAAGGAGGGTTGTTGGAGGTCCTCATGGTGCATAAGTAGGAAGGCTTCAAGCCTTGGTAGTTTAGCTCTTGAACAATTGTTTTTCGCACTTTAGTGTTGCTCTGCCTCTCAGCTCATTTTCGAGCTCTTGCTGTAAACATTTTTTGTGACATGGTTATTTTTTGAGTAATGTAGATAAATTTCATTTTTCACCAGCTCCAAGCTTTTCTTGGGAGGCTGTAGCTCATGGGGTTGGGCCCAACCCAAGTGCCAGTACCTCCTTTCTGTACTTTTATGTGTTTTCTTTGCATTCATAGGATAATTTTTGCTATTTAGGTTAAGATCTTGCTTTGTTACTTAGGTTGCTTTTGATGATTGAAATAGCTTTTCATGCTTCAGATTGATTTGATAGTTTGGTAATAGAAAAGATCTACAAAAAGGCCATCAAGCAATCCTTGATTTCACCTCTCCCTCCTTGGGACCATGAGCTGAGACCAAGGCCTACTTGCTGCCACAAAAACACTATTTTTGCCTTTCCATGCAACTGCTAGTGTTAGATTTTTAGTCAAAAAAGTTGATACCAGTTGTACTTGCATGCTTAGATCTGTTCTTGATTAAGGTTCCATAGTTACATTGCATGATTTCCTATCTATAACTTTATGTTTAACAAGTTTCTAGTTTTTAGGTCAGATTAGGTCAAAATGGATAGATCGCTGGATTTTCTAGTCTTTCCTTGATCAGTTTTGAGAAATAGTGTGGAGAGCATCTGTAATACACCCCTACCTATCATTCCTCCATCATAAAACCTACTCCAACCCCTAATCCGAGATTTCTTCCCTTCATTTGCCACACTTTTCCAGTTTGCCTTAATTTCTACCTTCTTGTGCAGCATTACTCCCTCCATCCTTGAACAAATCCAACCACCTTCATCACTCCTTAGCTTCATTTACCAGGTCCTATACCCCTTTACATCCTCATCCATCCTCCATTTCCACTTTGCCCCCATTTTTCCACCATCAACCCTCTAAAATCCTCTTTCGGCTCTTCCCTTAGAACAACCTATAGAACATCCTGTAGAACCCCTGTAGACTTCCTGTAGAAGTTCACGTGAGCAATTTTTTGAGATCTGATCACTGTGAAACTCTTTGGAAGGGCGCTAGGGACCCCTTAGGCCCTCTTCTCACCTTCCCAACCTCCTACAAGTGCCCAGTCCAATTCTTTTCATCAATCAACCTTTGCACAGTAAAAAACAGTTAAAGCACATGCATAATAATTCTGTAAGATTACTCAAAAATACAAAAATATGCTTTTTTCCATATTTTCCTTCAGAAGTAGCTTAGTCACATGCATTTTACCTTTCCAAGAGTCAATGGCATCCATTTCAACAGCTTTCATCTCTTTTCTTGCACCAGTAGGGTTAGTTGGTAAAACTAGGGTTTGCTAGGGTTTGCATTTCCTTTCATCTTTCAGCTTCTTTTTGCAAGTAGATTAACCTCTTTTGAGTTAGCTTTTGTCCATCACAATTAAAAGATTTTTCTGAGAACTCATAGAAGTTGGCTTGAGCTCCTAGCGAACTTGTGCCAGCTAATCAAGTGACAGCCTGCAGTAAGAGCTAGTACTTGTGCATACAACATCGTCGCTTCCAAGTTTGTTACGAACTACCGGGTTGATAAAAGTAAAGAAGGGAGTCCCAGGAATTGCAGCATCATTGCTGCAATACTAGAGCCCACCATCAATATTAATCAAATTAGACTTAGCTTCTCTTTTTGGAGATGGAGGAGGAGTAGATATATGAGATGAAGGAGGTAACGATGGAGGTGTATATAGAGGTGAAGGAGGAGGTGCAGGTGGAGGCTTGCTCCCATCACCACCATTACCTTTTGGATAATTTGAAATTTCTCTTTCCAACCTTGTTGTCCTCTCGTTGTACAACATTTTCACCATCTCAGACATATCATAGAAAGCCTTTCTAAAATCTCTCTCATCATCAAACATCAGCTCTTGTCCTTTTTTCATTTGCCATGACTAGTGGAGTTTGTGGAGTTTGTGACTTCCTTGAACCAATTTTAGAGTTTGGTTCTTCAAGAACTCCTTGTCCAATTTTAATTTAAACCTTGTAATCATTCAAGAAAATGCTTGCAAAAACTATCAAACCTTCACAACAACCATGCTTTCATACCAAACGGATCTGAAATTAAAAATTGAAGGTTTCATGTAAAGTTTGCAAGCTAGTTTATGTCTTATGGGAAATGGATTGATATTGCAAAAGAATATCAACTAAGCTAATTTTTTCAAATTTAAACAATGAAAAATAGACAACATGCAGCATCACAAAACAACAATTTGATGACACAGTTCTCCCCCCTGGGCTACATCTTTGGGTCTAGCTTCCAATGTTGGCCCTTTAAATTATATGCTAAAATGTTAGATTACATCAACATACAATGCTCAAATTGCAAAAATAGCATTGCCATTGTGTCAAGAACACCAAAAAACCCTGTGTAGGCTCTTCTTGGGCTCAAAAAGGTTGAAAATGGCCAAGTTAGTCCTCCTTCCCCATTTCCCTGCTAAATGTTCTCGAAAAATTGACATTTTTTCAAAACTGGCAATGAAAACTAGTTTTTGCAGCTTGCACCATGAAAAATTCACAGAAACAGGTGGTGGGATCAACCACGAAACCCTCCAAACTAGGTGCAAATTTTCGGATGATTAATTGCGCCAATAGGGTCATACCCCTATTTTTCTTCCCTTGATTCAATTTTATGGAAACCATGTGACTAGGGAGTGAGGGCCAGAGGCTACGTGCCCCACTATCCCTAGCTCCAGGTCATATGATAGTTAACGAGATCATGAGCTGGGTGCCACCTACCCTCCCCTCTCCACACCTATTGTTGTTGGTTACATGTTGATCAATGGAACCCAGGGCAAGGGCCAGACACCCCACCCCTTCTTCCTTTTCCCACAGTTAGGCCACATGCAATATAACTCGAGGTTGGGTCAGTCAGACGAGCTCACTGGCTCGCGCCCCAACCCCTACCCCCCTCCCAATGGTGACACCATATAACTTTAAATAAAACTTTTAGGCATTTTATTAACAAGAACCACCATGGCGTATTGGTATTGTAGATGTTTGTGTTGCCAAAGGTCACAGGGTCGAACCCAAGGGAGTTTGGTCAGTCTAACTAATAAAATTTTGGCACCAAACACTAAGCCATGTGACAACCTTCCATAGGGCCATGTGGCAAGCTTTCATTGGGCCATGTGGTGGCATATGATTAGCTTAACTTGAATCACCACCAAACACCCTAGGAAGTTCGATCAATCTAATAAAAAAAATTTGGAACCGAACACTAAGCCATGTGGTGGCTTGTGATTGGCTTAACCCCAATCACCACCAACCAATAAAAACTCACCATTTACCAGCATAAAACCATGCCATGTATCCTCATAGGATTGACCTATCTAACCATTATACCTCCCAGTAATCTTACTGACATCATTGCCACGTCATTTTACAATATGCCCAATCAATCCTACAAGTTGACTTTTTAGCTATTTGTCAAAAACTTCGGAATGTGATAAATTTCTCATATGGTGTCAGATTGAGGCGTTTCAAACGTTGTTGGAATCAGAATGATGAGGTATACGATTTGGAACTAGTTTCAGAAGATTGTGATAAATTTTATTTTTGAGCATATTTTTTATCCTCTCGATCAGATATAATACAAAAAGAGGAGTGGTTTTTCTCGGTTGGGTTGCCTAGTAAACTGTTATGTTCATTCTAATTGAATGATTGCATTTGTTTCTATTATATGTTTTCCTTTCCACATATTGAGTAGAAGATATTTGTGTTTATTGTTTTTAGCAGTGCTAAATTTCGAGTTATTTTTACATGGTATCATAGCTATTGAAAATTGCATGGAAACCAGTTCTTGATCTTCTCTTAGATAAATTTCAAATAATAGATTTGTGGTGTAGGAATTTTCTCAATGCATGAATAATGTCCTTATATGGATTGCGGCTTGAGTATGCATTGGAGGGCACTTCGAATTTCATAGCTTGGAAAGACATAATGGAATTTGTGTTGGATGACAATGGAGTACACAGAAATTGATATTACAAAACCAACAGCATCAAATGCATACTAGTTGGCTTAGTGGAACAAAGATACAGCAAAATCCAGGAGGATTACCCTAGAGGGAATCAAATATCATTTGTTTTCGAGTTTGTATGGAAAGCATACTACTTATGCAATGTGTAAAAGCCTCACAAATTTATTTGAAAGCAGCAGTGATGCCAGGAAATTGGCATTGAAAGGTAAGCTCAAGAACATTCGAATGCAGCAAAATGAAACCATTGTTCAATACCTATCCAAATTCACTTAGTTCAGAGATGAACTTGGAGGAGTGGGAGAGATTTTAACAACATATGAACTTGTGATCTTAACACTCCTTAATATTCCAAATTCCTGGCACATATATCGGGATTTACTTAATGGAAGAGACAAGCTCCCAAATTGGGAGAGACTTTGGTTTGACTTGGTGCATGAGGAGATTAGAAGAAACAATAGAGATGGAGTCTCATCCATATTTCATGAGGAAGAATATTGTGCTCTGGTTGGCAAAGGAAATAATTCCAAAGTCAAGAAGGCCCAAGGCAAGGCAGAATATAGCTAGAATCATTGCAAGAAGAAAGACCTCAGTAAAATTGAATGATTTCACTGCCATGAATATGGACACTATGCAACCAAGTTTCCACATAAGAAATATAGTAAGGAGCCTTTAGTAGCAGTAGGAGGATATGATCTCACCTCACAATTCGAGTTGGATTTCACCCTTATTGCTTGCATAGAAAGCACAGTAAGAGGGTGTAAGTGGTACTTAGACTCTGGTGCTTCATTTCATATGACTCTAAATAAGGATTTATTTAGTAGCCTAGAGGAGAAGGACCTACAATTACCCATAGAACTTGGAGATGATGGGAGATATAGTACCAAAGGTATTGGCACTGTCACCTTTAAGAGGGAGTCGGGCTTCCATCTTCACCTAGAGAATGTAATGTATATGCTTGGTCTAAAGAAAAATCTAGCTTTTGTAATTGTACTTGAAGATAGAGGATATGATGTGGTGTTCAGTAAAGGGAAATATTATCTGAATCATGTTGCTACTAGACAAGTAAAACAAATTGGTGTTCGAGTTAGTTTCTCTCCCTCTTTCTTGACAGTATCATTCTTTTTTCCGTTTCCTTTAAATTTACCCTTTCCTTTTTCTCTAGTTTTAGAAGGTTTCTTTCTAATCTCTTGAGGAACATTCTCGCCTCTTCATTTTAAATGAGTTTCCTTAACACATACTTCATCTAGATTGGTGGGATTAAACATAACTATAGTATGTATCAAATAATTATGTAATCCAACTATGTATTTAAGGAGACTATCTTGTGAAGACAAATCAACACCCAAGATTAAAGCTGTTCTTCTAAATTCTTGTGTGTAACTTTGGACACTCTAAACTTTAGCTTGTCTAAAAATTTTCCAATCCATAATTTCTTTTTGCATGTAAGCTAATTGATAAAATTTCCTTCTTAATGCAGTTATAAAATCATTCCAACAAGAGCTAATTTTACCACTTTTCTTCAAATATTCTTGAGTTCTAGCCTCCCACCAAATGATGGCTATAATTTCCAAATGAAGAGAAGCAAGCTAGATATTTGTAACACCATCATCAATCTTTTGAATCCTGTAATAAACTTCAATTTGACAAACCCAATTATCCAACTTTTCAACATTCACTTCCTCATTGTACATAGGCAATTCAAAGTTAACATCAAGATTAACGAAAGGAAACTTAGCTTGTCCTTTTGGAGATGGAGGAGGAGTAGATCTATGCGATGAATGAGGTAAGGATGGAGGTGTATATGGAGGTGAAGGAGGAGGTGAAGGAGGAGGTGCAGGTGGAGGCTTTCTCCCATCACCACCATTACCTTTTGGATGATTTGAACTTTCTCTTTGCAACCTTTTTGTCCTCTCATTGTACAACACTTTCACCATCTCAGACATATCATAGAAAGCCTTTCTAAAATCTCTCTCATCCTCAGACATCAACTCTTTTCCTTCTTCATGTGCCATGACAGGTGGAGTTTGTGACCTCCTTGAACCAATTTCAGAGTTTGGTTCTTCAAGAACTCCTTGTCCTATTTTAAATTTAGACCTTGTAATCATTCAAGAAAATACTTGCAAAAACTATCAAACCTTCACAACAACCACGCTTTCATACCAAACTGATCTGAAATTAAAAATTAAAGGATTCATGTAAATTTTGCAAGCTAGTTTATGTCTTATCAGAAATGGATTGATATTGCAAAAGAACATAAACTAAGTTAATTTGTTCAGATTTAAACAATGAAAAATAGACAACATGCAGCATCACAAAACAACAATTTGATGATGGAGTTCACTGCCCTGGGCTACATCTTTGGGTCTAGCTTTCAGTATTGGCCCTTTAAATCATATGCTAAAATGTTAAATTACATCAACATACAATGCTCAAATTGCAAAAATAACACTGCCATTGTGTCAAGAACACCCAAAAAACCCTGCATAGGCTCTTCTTGGGCTCAAAAAGGTTGAAAATTGCCAAGTTAGGCCAACTTCTCCATTTCCCTGCTAATTGTTTTCCAAAAATTGACATTTTTTCAAAACTGGCATTGAAAACTAGTTTTTGCAGCTTGCACAGTGAAAAATTCACAGAAATAAGTGGTGGGATCGACCACGAAACCTGCCAAACTAGGTGCAAATTATCAGATGATTAATTGTGCCAATAGGGTCATACCCCTATTTTTCTTCCCCTGATTCGATTGTATCAAAACCATGTGACTAGGGAGCAAGGGCCAGAGGCTACGTGCCCCACCATCCCTAGCTCCAGGTCATATGATAGTTAATGAGATCGTGGGTTGCGTGCCACCTACCCTTCCCTCTCTGCACTTGTTGTTCTTTGTTACGTGTTGTCAAGTAGTAAAAAGGGTCCTTTTCACCTCTAGTTACCCTACATTAATTATCAATCAAGGTTAGATTTGTTATCTCACAGTGTGTACTCAGTTTGAGGTGGTCATTTGTCAAGAGTAATGCTAGTAGTATAGTGCTTTTTCAAAAGTAACTAAATACTGAAAACAAACTTCTAAATGTAATGGCAAGAACTTGAAATGCTTGTGAGTAAATCATCTATTTAAGAAACTACAACACTTCATTAGTCAAGGGTGTAGTAACAATAACTCTTCCCTTTGTAAACTGATGTAAAAGGCAATCAAGGAAAATATCATCAATCTGGGAACTGGACAACAATAGTCAATGTTCACTACAGCTTCAAATCATTCTATTCACACCAAAGCAATAATAATTAAAATAATAGGAAAGAACCAGCAACTAATCTATTTAACAAGATTGAACAACAAATCTTTAATCTACAAAAATGAATGAAGCAGTGATTGCAGTCTATAGGAATTAAACAACAATCTTTATCTCATAAATGATTTAAACAGTAAACGGAAATGGAACAGCAAAATAAAGTGAAGTATGAAATATTGAACAGCAACCTAAATCAAATGTAAACGCACAGCAACTAAATCGAATATTACACACAGCACGTCTATATTGAAGGAAACAGTAATCTGAGTTTCAGTACAACAATTATTAATCACAGTTATGAAGAAACAACAATTACAGTCATTATGGAACAACAATCCCAATGAACATCAATCACGCTCGGAGGTAAACCATAGGTAAATAGACAATAGTACCAATTTATAAATACACAACACTGTTAATATGTAACCGAACAACAATGGAAATCTGGAAGGAACAACAATGTTATACAATAATATCAATCTGTAAAGGAACGGAAATACGATACAAATTCAGAATGAACAACATAACATTCCAGTTGCTGAGGACAACCTTACTATTCAAATATGAATGAAATATTATAGAGCCAATACATAAAATAATAAGGAACAATAGATTAATTAAAAAATTAAATAAAAGAAATCAAACCACACACGACTTGGAATTGAAGATAATGGTGCAGGAAGCAAGTGATCCACCAGGGCTAGGCCCTTAGCCTCCAAGGATGCACTACTATGATTACTCCAAAATCAAAGATGGAGCAACAACATAATTTATGTATTAATCATCAAAACAAAGTTACAGTAATCACTCTTTAAAAGAGTCGATGATCAAAGTTTAAGTTACAACAGTGGCTTTCATAAGAAAACAATAATCAGCCCCTTGGGCTAGCAACGTTGTCCTTCCTTATAGCAGCCAAGCAGAAATATCAAAGATACAGATAATCTTTAAGGTAGCGATCCCTTAGGATCAAAGGATCCTGAGGGATTCACCATATCGTTATCTCTCAGTTATCTCTTCATTCTTTTGCACCGATTTGGTATCTCCTCTTCCTTTTCTTGGCTTATACGCTCCAATCTGGATTGCCTCATTTGGACGCGGTTCCCTGTCAAAGGGATAGCAGTTAATTTCGTCTTGTCTTTTCCTTTGGAATGGCGATCTTCCATTTTTTCTTTCTTTGCATAGGAAAAGGTAATTATTAGTCAATTTACGTTGCTCACAAATCTTCTAAACTTTACCATAATCTTTCACCATATGCCCATTTCATAATGCAAAGAAGTTATGAATTTAAGGAAAAGACAACGAAATAAGTGGTAATTACATACCTTCTCTAATGCTCAACACACCCCCCTGCTTACTCTTTTTCATGCCCTCATGAAAACATTGTAATTGACATGTAAGGCAGTTAGGGAATAGGCTGGAGAAGGGATTTCATTAGGTGGTCTACAACCATGATGCCTAGCTAGGAATTCAGAAAGATGTCCTGTCTGACCTTCAGGCATTTCATATAAGGCTTGATATCCTAGTGTAGGGTGCCAAATAAATGGACTTCAGAACCTACAGCCTAACCAAGACGGGCCTTCTCTCAAAATGAGGTCACCATAGATACCCAAGCGGTCGGCAGCTAGCTTAAAGTTCTCATAATTGAACGGTTCTCTATTTTGGATGTTTTGATTAGAAGTCTGGTATCGAAATTTGGCTGCGGCTATGGCAAGGTCTTTGATGGTAAAGAAGTATTTTATCCCTTGCCGAATGATTGTTGTGTGAATAGGTCCCAATGCTTCGATCACTGCCTTAGTTCTCATTAGGCTCCTATGTTTGTTCCATAATTGCAATGGGTCTCTAGGTTCACCCCTTACCAATAGATCTAATCCATTTTCCTATCTTTGAAAGACATTGTAGGCTTTAAGCCACTTTATTTGATTAACACCAAAAGAAATAAATGGCTGCAGTTGGACATCACCCACAAAAGGGCTAGGGTTCTGCTCTGTTTCTCCATTGTTTGTTGGGCTTGTGCCAAATCTTTTCGTAGAGTTACTATCCTTGGGTCCTTATTCAACATAATAGTTGTAGGCAGGAGATCTACTTGGATCTTCTTATCATAGGCCGATATGTTATCTGTTTTTACTTTGACATGTACAACAACCAGATGTTGTTCCTTTCGATTTTGAATGGCAGGTTGGACTTGAGTCCTCTTGATCTTTTTCTTAAGGGGTTTTTCCTAGACGGTTGCATTTTTTGCTACCAAGGTTCCTTTTGATTTCTTCCCCATTTTCAAAACCCTTATCTATTGTCGAAGTTGCTTAATTACGTTAAGCAATCTCTGTTGTTCCTTTCGTAATCTTTTAATTTCCTCTGTTTTCTTGGAAGGAACAGTCGTTCATTTACTCGGGCCTGGGCTTTGTACCTCAAGTATTGTACCTTTGTCTTGGCCAATTTCCTTGTTTTCTTCTTGGGGTGCTTCTTCAGTGTTATGCTGATCAGGTTGTTCATAGGTAGAAACCCTAGTTTGTGCTGCTGTCTCCCGGGCAGCTTCTTCTTCGACCTCTTCTTCATCGTGGAATTCTTTAGGTGTATTCTAACTAGGAACAGATTATTCCTCTTCTTCATTCTCGTCACACTTCTCCCAAAATACGCTCTTGTTATGAGAAGAGTGGTCCTCTTCTCCTTCCTCCTCATCACACAGTTCCTCGGATGCACTTTTATCATGAGCAGAGTGCTCCTGCAGTCCTTCTTCCTCATCACACAGTTCCTCGGATGCACTTTTATCATGGGAAGAGTCCTCCTATGGTCCTTCTTTGGTATGGTGGTTGAGTGGGCTGTGTGGTTAGACATATTCGCCCATATTGGGCAGAATTTGGGCCAATTCATCTTCTTGCAGCGGGTTTTGCAGTGGAATTTCACTGCATTGCTCTGCTTCCTCTTCTTCCTGACTGGATTGCTCAGTCTCTTCCTCTAGTTCTCCTTCATCATTCTCCTCCAATTCTTTTCCGTTCTCCCCCCCTTCCAATTGTGGGGGTTGTTCGTCTCCTGAATCATGTATCTCCACAGGCTGACTACTCTTTTCTTGGCAATTTTTCAGCATTCCTCTGATCCTTTCCAATCTAACAGATTTCCTTCGTTTCAATGGTCTTCTTGATGCACTGGTAACATGTTTTCGTTTTGGGGCTGGTAAATCCAGTCCCCTATCTATCGCAAAAATCAGTTCTTCCCAACTACTCTGTTGTTGGGAAAGACTGTGGCTGACTATCAATCATATTAACCCATGGTGGCTTACTACTGACTCTAGATGGTGAGATTTCTTCATGCTTTGGGCAACATCATGTAATAAAGAATTTAAAAATGTAGGCAAATTCACAGCACATTCTTTCTTTAACACAGCTAAAAGTTTAATATGGCGTGGTCTTACCACGTCTTTCCTACCGTTGCAAGTGATGTAGCTCTAGATAATTATTTCCAATTTTTCCCACGGCTCTCCCAGGGTTTCCAGTAAAACTCTTTTCCCTTTTACAATAATATTTTTTCGTTTGTCCTGGAATATTTTCATGGTGTCTCTCAGTGTCACCTTTTTCAGAGTCCACATAGGTCCAGTGGTTGGCAGTCCCGAAACCTCTGCAATTATGTCGTTAGTGACAGCTATCTATCTCCCTCTCACCATAGAATGATGTTCTTGCCAGTTCTGTAGAAACTCAATTGCCACCGTCTCATTGGATTGTTGTAGATGGTTAAGATAAGCTATCCATCCTGCCCTTGCTAGGATTTCTCGTGTAGCATCGGAGACCATCAACACCTGTGGCTCACTGCGAATTGATCTTCCTCCCATGCTTAGCACACTGTTAAAAAAATAGAGATGGCAATGGAACAACAGGCTATTCAAACTTTTAGCTCATTGTTAGAAAACATAGAGAAGATGACGGAACAGCATGTTGTTCAATTTTCAAACTTACTACTAATTTTTGCATAGCAAAACATGGAAATGGCTTCAGAACAACACATCATGCATATTGGGAAACAAAATACCGTTTAAGTCTTGCTATTCCCGAGTCATAATTCTTCTGAATGATGAGCTGAGACGTATGCCAACGAATTATGGGGATCACCCATGCCCCCCTGTAATGTGATAGGCCATCCTCGGCCGTCAAATAAAGGAGCTGTGTGCTGAACTGCCATAGTACATAGTCATAAAGGAACAACGTATAGAGAAATTCCATGTTTACAACAACGAGCGGATTACCGAAGTCGAGGCGTATGATAGAATTGTTAATAAATAAAGAAATGGCGTGATATGATGCGAGAATTAGAGGATAGGACAGTTGACGTGCATAAAAGGTCCTATGCGGTCATTATCAACTTTTACCATCATAATTGATTTGTAAATGATTTTCATGTATCAAAGGTTTGAAAGGGTTATATACATAATCTCATTTGAACCACTTATAAAGATATAAGAAGAAGGGTTTTATAATTACTATTGTTGTATAAGAAATATGACTTCAATATCATCAATAGAGCTCTGTTGCCCACATGTGTCCATAACCTTGACAGAGTTGTTTATTTCACCCTTGGAACCATAATCCTTTGTGTATGCCTAGGAAAGTGCTGTGCAATGTCAGAATGGAGGCCATTGTGCTGGCTTGGTAACCAGATGAATCCCAATGCCATTCACCAGGAAGGAGTGAAATGTGGGTAGGCCGACTCGTGATGAGACCTCCTATTCCAAGGACTTTTTCTTTTTCTGATGTGCCTCTTGGATCATATCCCTGGTGTGGTGGCCATAGTGGGAATGCCACTTCACTTTCTTCCCTATGATCATGGTCAGCTAGCTCTTGATGAGACCCCTATCCTTCATCTGACAAATCATGTTAGCAATCATATAAACATTTCTTCTTTTTCTTCTTTTTCTTTTATATAGCACTTTTCCTATTTATATACAGAGGGTGGTTCAACACTCCTTAAGAGTAGGGTTGGTGGAAGAAGTCTTAACATCTTAATAGAGAAAAATATGCCCTTATTCTTATTCAATAATAATGATCAAAGAGAGTTATGGGGATTTAGAAACAACCATCATGATAAGAGTAATCAATTATTGGTATTAGTAAAATAATGACAGCAAGGTGATCAATGGTTGTGTACTTTCCTCTTTTCTCTTATCAATTCAAAGCAATTTCTTCTAAAGATAACGATTTTTATGTAATTTGCTGATTTCAGTATCCTCTAGTTTTTGTATTGTTGCATAAATGTATAGCTGTGCCTGAAATGACCATGATTTAAATAGTAAAACACACACAAAAAAAGAAAAAAATGCACTCCAAAAATGTTGTTCTCAAGATGGAACAGCTACTGTTTCTTTAGAGGGACAGCAAAAGAATATTTACACACAAAAACTACAAGCAAAAGGAAAAAACCAAGCTCGAAACTTCTCTTCCTTTAATCGAAATAGCAAAAAATGAAAGTGTTGTTCCTTCGGAAAAGAACAACAGAAAATGAAAGTGTTCTTCCTTTGGAAAGGAACAGCAGAAAACGAAAGTGTTGTTTCTTCGAAAAGGAACAATAGAAAATGGAAGTGTAGAAAATGAAAGTGTTGTTCCTTTGGAAAGGAATAATAGAAAACAAAAGTGTTGTTCCTTTGGAAGGGAACAACAGAATGCAAAAATGTTGTTCCTTCGAAAAGGAACAACAAAATGGTGGAAATGTTGTTCCTTCGAAAGGGAATAGCAAGGTGCAAAAGCACTGTTCCTACAAAAAGGAATAGCAAAGCGGTGAAAATGGTGTTCCTTCCGAAAGGAACAACAAAATGCAGAAGCGTTGTTTCTTCGAAAAGGAACAGCAGAACGGTGAAAATGTTGTTCCATCCGAAAGGAACAGCAAAATGAAAAATGTTGTAGAAATGCAGAAATCTGTACAAAAATTAATTTACACAAGCAAAATAAAATATATATGTACAAAATTTAAAAGCAATCAAATCACTTAGTGAACCAAAGGCGAGGAAGGGTTCCCTTCCTCAACCAGAATCTTCATATTGGAGTCTTCCCAAAGTTGTTGGTAGAAGAATTCCCGAGTAAGTGGTTTGCGGTATAATCAAACTCGGTGGTCGTTTGCCTTAAAGGTGTGTCTAGATCTGTCAATGGTGGTTAGAGTAATGGTGCCATTATCAAGCACCTTCTGGATTTCATATGGTCCTAGCTAGCGGGTCTGAAGTTTCCCTGGAAAATCCTGAAACCTGGAATCGTATAAGAGCGCCCAATCTCCTTCACGAAAGACTTTCTTTTTTATGAGGGCATCGTGCCATTTGGCTCTCTGTTGTTGGATTAATGTGGTATGTTGAAGAGCGGAGAGCCTGATTTCATCCAGCTCATTGATTTGCTGTAATATATTAATCTGGGTCTCGTTTAGATCTAGGCCGACTTCTTGTTCTGTTCTCAAGCTTTGTATTTCAAATTCTATTGGAAAGATGGGTTCCTTTCCAAATACTAGCTAATATGGTGAATAACTAGTAATGTTTCTCCATGTTGTTCTATATGCCCACAAGGCTTCCGGCAATCTTGTAGCCCAATCGCGTCTACGTGATGCAACAGTTTTTGTTAGTATTTCTTCTATTACTTTATTCGTGCTTTCTACCTAGCCATTTGCCTATGGGTGGTATGGAGAGGTAATTTTATGCTGAATATGATAGTTTTTTAGTGTTGCAGCAATTTTATTACTAGCAAATTGTGGTCCCCCATCTGTGATTATGTCTCTTGGGAGGCCATATCGTACAAATATCTGGAATAGGAAATGACTGACAGAATCCTCTGTAGCTCTTGGCAGTGCCTCTACTTCAACCCGTTTGGTCACATATTCTGTTGCTACCAAAATATATGTTTTCTAGTTTGATTGATCGGACCAACAAAATCTAGCGCCCAATGCTCAAATGGTTCAATGACTAGCTGTGGGTTCAAAGGAATTTCATTGGACTGTCTAGGGCATCCTGCTCTTTGGCAACTGTCACAAGCTTGAATAATTTTTTTTTGCATCTTTGAAGATTGTGGGCCAGTAATACCCTGTTTGCAGAACTTTGTGACCAGTTCTTCGATCTGCAAAATGTCCACCACATGGTCTATCGTGACAGGCTTTCAGAATGTCAAAAATTTCATCTTCACGGATGCATCTTCTGATGTGCATATCTGCTCCTGTATGAAATAAATAGCCCCCAATCCAAGAAAATCGGGTACTACACTCGACAATCTGCTTTCTTTCATTAGGAGCCAGATGTTTTGGTAATTTTCCTACTGCTAAATAATTCGCAACATCAACATACCAGGGAGTTTTGATAGTAACAACGAACAAATGTTCATCTGGAAATTGATCTTCGACTGCTGTTACGTCCACTTGCTTTGGCATTCATGAGAGAAAATCAGCTACAGGATTCTCTTTCCCAGGTCGAACTTTTATTGTGATGTCGAATTCCTGCAATAAAATCAACCATCTTGTTACTCTACCATTTGTAATTGGTTTATTTGCTAAATATTTTATGGCAGAGTAATCGGTATATAAAATAACAGGATATGCAGTGATATAATGCCTAAATTTATTTACAGCATGTATTACAGCTAAATATTCTTTTTCAATAACAGTATAGTTTAACTTAGTAGGAGACAAATTCTTTCTAATATAATAAATTGCATATGGTTTTTTGTCTTTTTCCTGCCCAAGGACTGCTCCAATAGTTGTGTCCGAAGCATCTAATGAAATTTGAAATGGCAAGTCCCAAATTGGACCTCTGAGCACTGGGGCTGTTGACACAAGCTTTTTCAGATCCTCGAAAGCACGGTCACATTTATCTATCCAAACAAAGTCAACATTCCCTGTTAGTACGTATAAAGGTGCATCTATTTGAGAAAAATGTTCTATAAATCTCCTATAATAGCCAGAAAATCTAAGAAAACTACGTACCTCTGTTTGTGTGGTAGGAGTAAGTATTAACAAAATTATTTGAATTTTGGCCAGATCTACTTGTATTCCAGCTGCTGAGATATAATGACCTACGATGAGTCCTTCAGTCATCATCATATAGCATTTTTCCCTCAGGCAGAGCCTAGTAGCGATACATCATTGCAGCACCTTTTCCAATGTGTCTAGTGTTGGGTCAAAATATCTCCGTATGGTGTGAAATCATCCATGTATACTTCGAGCCCTTCATTTATTAAATCTAAAAAGATGCTCAGGATAGCCCTTTGAAATGTGGCAGGGGCATTGCATAGGCCAAAGGGTAAAAATCTGTAGGCAAATGTTCCCCAAGGACAGGTAAAAGTAGTTTTGTCTTGGTCTTCAGGGGCAATCTGAATCTGATTGTATCCACTGAAGCCGTCCAAGAAAGAAAAGAATTTCTTTCCTGCTAATGTATCTAATACCTGGTCAATGAATGGAAGGGTAAAGTGGTCTTTCTGGGTTTCTTTATTTAATTCTCTGTAATCTACAAAAATCCTCCACTTTCCATTCTTCTTTGGCACCACTACAAGTGGAGAGACCCATTTGCTATCAGAGATAGGATAAATAAAGTTTACATCTGAAATTTTTTTGTAGTTCAGCTTTCACAATATCTTTTAGATGAGGGTTAAGTCTTCTTTGGGGTTGGTGAACAGGTCTCGCATCTTTTTCTATATAAATGTGGTGTGTACATAGCTGGGGATTGATTCCCTTCATATCCGGATAATCCCATGCAAATGCTTCCTTGTATATTCTCAGTAGTTGGATCAACTTCTCTTCTTGATCAGGAGTCAGATTATTATTGTTGTTCAAGGTTTTTCCTGGTTCAATCTCTATAGTTTTGTTGTTTGAAACAGAGGTAGTAGGTATTGTTTGATCATGAGTGTCTTTGAGAGGATCTTCTTGTAGTTCATTATCAAATGCTGCCTCTATCATGTGACATTGTTCATGGGATATGGCTTCCGTTTGGTTAATAAAATTGTTAATAACGTCATCCTCTATTTGATCTTTGAAATCGAGGGCATCTTCTAAGTTAATGGTGATCTAATGTTTTCGGTAAGGTATGATACAGGATGTTTGTTAGTTTTTATTATTGTTACACTTGGCTAGGATGGAGGTTATAGGGCTAAATTCTTGATATTACTCCATCTAGTTATGGTCATATTGCCTTGTCGGCAGCCAATGTAAGCATCAGCGGTTGCAAGCCAAGGTCTACCTAAAATTAATGGGTGTCCATCAAGTCGGTTTTTTGGTTTTATTATCAAAAAGTCGATAGGATATTCCTAGGAATCAACAGATACCATGACATCATGTAGTGTACCTTCTGGCCTAACCACTGATCGGTCAGCTAGTTCTAATAAAGTGGAAGTTGGTTCTACTGATGTAATGCCCAATGTTTGACAAGCGGTGGTTGTTAAGATATTAATTGCAGCCCCTAAATCAACTAAGGCATTTGAAAAGGTTTGTCCATTGATTTGCACTGTTACTATTGGATTTCCTAGGTCTTCATATTTAATAGGTGCTTCTCTTCCTGATAAGAGGTCAGATAAGGTGCCAACTACTTGGACTGTTGGGTTATTTATTATTCTCCTCCTTCGTTTTTTATACATAGCTCTTTGATGGTCTTTGCACATATTGGGATATCTTAGATAGCTTGGAGGAGTGGGATTTTTATGTACAAATTCTTAAGTTCTCCCAGAATATCAAAATCAAGATGTTCTATAGGATGCGGTATAATTAATCATTCTGGGAATGGGGGAGAAGATGTGGTTGCTTGGTCATGAGTCTATTTTCTGACCACATCTTCTTCTTGTAATGGTTGTTCTACTGGTCACTGATTTTCAACTTGAACATTTTTATCTCCCTCGGTCTCTATAATGCGCCCAGACCTTAATTGAAGGTCGTTTCACTCCCTTAGATCAATTTCTAGCTCTGGTGTTTCAATTATTTGAATAGATTGAACCGGTCTATTATTTGGGTTTGGGTTGGGTTGGGCTGGGAGTTGTGGTCTTAAATTGGACTGGGGGTTTTGTTGCAGTGCTAGCAGTGTAGGTTAAGGGAGTCAAATAGTTCCTACTTGCTGATTCATCGGTCTTTGCCAATTTGTCTGCCAGGGTTGACTCTGTGAAATAGGAGGGGACCATTGTGTTGGATACGTATTGTTTTGCCAATATGGTGGGGCATAGGGAAAGCTTGGCCAATTATATTGGCTTGCTTGATTCGGCCATAGCAATGATGAAGGAAATGGTTGTTGTGACCAATTTGAGAAGGGAGGTTGATTTTGCCACATTGTATTATATTGCTGAGCATGATATTGTGGAGGCTGGAAAGAAGAAGTTGGATCGGGGAACATACCTGAATGTTGCGGCTGCCATTGATGATGTTGATTAAGTAGGTACACTGGTTCTAGTTCTTCTTCTACCTCTTTGTATACCGCTTTCAAACCAGGAAGTGAGGGACAACTTTCTATAGAGTGGTATTTTGTACAAATGGCGCAAACTTGAACCGCATCTAATGGGCACTCTTTGTGGTTTTGTTCCTTTCTACATCTGGGACAAAATATTACCAGATTCTGCTCTACCTCTGCTTGTTTCTATTTGGCTTGCATAATATCGAGCTACATTGTCAGAGTCCCCAATATGTCAGTTTTGAAATTTTCTAATAAATTCCCAATTTCTGTGCGAGTTACTCCTTCTCCAGAGATCTTGTTGTCTCTTGTAAACCGGTCATGTTCCGCTAGTTTTAGCCTTGTGCTTCCTCGTGAGCTCCTGATACATAAATCAATGATGTTAGCAAAATATTCTTGATAGATATCTCCTTTTCCCATAATATTTAGTGTTTCAATCCATTGTTCCTTCATACCTTTAATTAGTGTTGTTTTTAATACATTGTCAGGTAAGGGTAATGATGCATAAGGATATCTTTAAAGATTATACTGAAAACGTTCAACATATTATTCTAGTGTTTCATTAGGTCTAGCTACCATCTGAAATATTTCATCTTTTGACTCTCTGGATCTACAATAATCTTGATATTTGTTTAGAAAAGCTCCTTTTAATGTAGAGGGAAATAGTTTTAGCTTTCGGGGGTCGGTGGTATAGTCATATCCTCTACACAACACATCGAATTCAAACAAAAATTCATCTAGGTCTTCTGATGTTAGGCCATGAAATGTAGGAATATGCTAGAGAGGGATTGCCTTCATAGGTGCATTGACTGCAATATCTACAATGGGATATTGTAGTGTGGAGGTTTGGGTGTTTGGCTGGTTCTAGGCCATTTGGTCAAATATGTGCCAATAACCTTTCGGGATTTCTAGGGGAGTATTCCTAGGTTGATTAGATGGAGTAGGGATGGCCTTAACAAGAATGGTCTTAACAACACTTCCTTTGTCTAGGATGATGATAGTTCCTAATGTCTGGGGGGATTTTAGCTCTTGAGGCTCTTCAATTTCGTTCTGGATGATTTTTGCAGCACTTCCCTTATCTGGGCTACTTAATGGCTAAATTATTCCAAGAGGGGATCTTGGTTATTTAGTTTCCCCTATTTCTCCTCTCCCTTCCTAGAGATTACTAAGGTTCCCTTCTTGCAATGATTTTGGGCTAGAATTCTCAATTTCTTGAAAATCTTGCTCTTCAGTTTGGCTGCGCACCTCAGCAAAGGCTACAGATGGTGATCCTGTGGCCTGAAGGGAACTAGTAGGTTGTCTAGAAGTGACTTTTCTAGGTCCTACTGAAGGCTGAGATTCTGTTTTTTTAAGGATTTCATCTATAAAGGTCGATCGGCCAAGGGTCGCCGGCCCCTTAGCTTTATTAGGCTTGGGTAGTGGTTTAGGATTCTTTTCAGGCTTTTTCTGCTTAGTCATGCACACAAATCACATGCTGAGTTCTACCCAAAACAACAACAAATCTATAGGAAAGCAGGCAGGGGAGCAGGGCTATTACATGCTCCGTACGCAGGTTCTTACCTTCCGTTTTTAAAACACAATTCTCTCCTAGCAAGTACTTACACTACTCTGAAAAGGAACAAATGGCTACACTCTTCCCTGGCAGTGACGCCAAAATGTCGAGCAGTAAAAAGGGTCTTTTTCACCTCTATTTACCTTACATTAATTATCAATCCAGGTACGATTTGTTATCTCAAAGAGTGTACTTAGTTTGAGGTGGTCATTTGTCAAGAGTAATGCTAGTAGTATAGTGCTTTTACAAAAGTAACTAAATACTAAAAACAAACTTCTAAATGTAATGGCAAGAACTTGAAATGCTTGTGACTAAATCATCTATTTAAGAAACTACAACACTTCATCAGTAAAGGGTGCAGTAACAATAACTCTTCCCTTTGTAAACTGATGTAAAAAGCCATCAAGGAAAAAATCATCAATCTAGGAACTGGACAACAATTGTTAATGTTCACTACAGCTTCAGATCATTCTATTCACACCAAAGCAATAATAATTCAAATAATAGGAAAGAACCAGCAACTAATCTATTTAACAAGATTGAACAACAAATATTTAATCTGTGACCAAAGAGCAATGTCAATCTGGAAGGAACAACAATTTTATACAATAATATCAATCTATAAAGGAACGACAATACGATACAAATTCAAAATGAACAACATAACATTCCAGTTGTTGAGGACAACCTTACTATTCAAATATGAATGAAATATAACAGAGCCAATACATAAAATAATAAGGAACAACAGATTACTGAACAAAGTAAATAAAAGAAATCAAACCACACACGACTTGGAATTGAAGATAATGGTACAGGAAGCAAGTGATCCACTAGGGTCGGGCCCTTAGCCTCCAGGGACGCACTGCTATGATTACGCCAGAATCAAAGACAGAACAACAACAAAATTTATGTATTAAGCATCAAAACAGAGTTACAGTAATCACTCTTTTAAAGAGTCAATGATCAAAGTTTAAGTTACATCAGTGAATTTCATAAGAAAACAATAATTTGCCCCTTGGGCTAGCAATGTTGTCCTTTCTTATAGCAGCCAAGCGAAAACATCAAGGATACAGATAATCTTTAAGGTAGCAATCCCTCAACATCAAAGGATCTTGAGGTATTTGCCATACCGTTATTTCTTAGTTATCTCTTCATTCTCTTGCGTCGATTTGGTATCTCCTCTTCCTTTTCCTGGCTTATACGCTCCAATCTGGATTGCCTCGTTTGGATGCGATTCCCTGTCAAAGGGACAATAGTTAATTTCGTCTTGTCTTTTCCTTTGGAATGGCGATATTCCATTTTCTTCTTTCTCTGCATAGGAAAAGGTAATTATTAGTCAGTTTACATTGCTCACCCCTTCTTCCTTTTCCCACAGTCAGGTCACATGCCATATAACACGAGGTTGGGTCAGTCGGGCAAGCTCATTGGCTCGCACCCCCACCCCTCCCCCACAATGGCATCACCATATAACTTTAAATAAAACTGTTAGGAATTGTATTCACAAGAACAACCATGGTGTATTAGTATTGAATAGGTTTATGTTGCCAGAGGTCACTGGGTCAAATGCAGGGGATTTCTTTCAGTCTAACTATCAAAATTTTGGTGCGAAAAACTAAACCATGTGACGACCTTCCATAGGTCCATGTGGCAAGATTTCATTAGGCCACATGGTGGCATGTGATTGGCTTAACCTGAATCACCACCAACCACCCTAGGGAGTTCGATTAGTGTAATAAACAAAATTTTCCCACCAAACACTTAGCCATGTGGTGGCCTTCCATATGGCCACGTGGTGGCTTGTGATTGGCTTAACCTGAATCACCACTAACCAATAAAAACTCGCCATTTACCAGTGTACAACCATGCCATGTGTCCTCACAGGATTGACCTATCTGACCATTGTACGTCCCAGTAATCTTACTAACATCAGTGCCATGTCATTGTACAATATGCCCAATAAACCCTGCAAGTTGACTTTTTAGCTATTTGTCAAAAACTTCAGACTGTAATAACTTTCTCATATGGTGTCAGAACGAGGCGATTCAAATGTCGTTGGAATCAGAATGATGAGGTATACGATTTGGCACTAGTTTCAGAAGATTGTGATAAATTTTATTTTTAAGTATATTTTTGATCCCTTGGATCAGATATAATACAAAAAGAGGAGGGGTTTTTCCCAATTGGGTTTCCTAGTAAAATGTTATGTTCATTGTGATTGAATGATTTCATGTGTTTCTATTGTATGTTTTCCTTTCCACATATTGAGAAGAAGATATTTGTGTTTATTTTTTTCAGTATGAATTCATTGGCAGCTACAAATTTCAAGTTATTTCTACTTGTTATCATAGTTATTGAAAACTACATGGAAACCAGGTTCTTGATGTTCTCTTAGAGAAATTTCAAATAATATATTTTTGGTGCAGGAATTTCTTCAGTGCATGAACAATGTCTTTATATGGATTGAGGCTTGCGTATGAATTGGAGGGCACTTTGAATTTCATAGCTTAAAAACACATAATGGAACTTGTGTTGGATGACAATGGAGTATTAGAGTACACTCAAATTGATATTCCAAAACTAGCAGCATCAGATGCACAACAATTGGCTTAGTGGAAGAAAGATACAACAAAATCCAGGAGGATTACCCTAGAGGGAGTCAGAGATCATGTGGTTTCGAGTCTGTATGAAAAACAGACTACTTATGCAATGTGGAAAAGCCTCACAAATTTATTTGAAAGAAGTAGTGATGCCAAGAAATTTGCATTGAAAGATAAGCTCAGGAACATTCAAATGCACAAAAATGAAACCATTTTTCAGTACCTATCTAGATTCACTCAATTCAGAGATGAACTTGGAGGAGTAGGAGAGATTGTAACACCATATGAACTTGTGAGCTTAACGCTCCTTAGTCTTCCAAAGTCCTGGCATAGATATCAGGATTCAGTTAATGGAAGAGACAAGCTCCCAAATTGGGAGAGACTTCTGTCTGACTTGGTGCAAGAGGAGATTAGAAGAAACACTAGAGATGGAGTCTCATCCATATTTGATGAGGAAGAATATTGTGCTTTAGTTGGCAAAGGAAGGAATGCCAAAGTCAAAAATCCCCAAGGCAAGGCAGAATCTAGCCAGAACCATGGCAAGAAGAAAGACCTCAGTAAAATTTAATGATTTCACTGCCATGAATATGGACACTATGCAACCAAGTGTCCACATAAGAAATCTAGTAAGGAGCCTGCAGCAGCAGTAGGAGGAGATGATCTCACATCACAATTAGAGTTGGATTTCACCCTCATTGCTTGGATAGAAAGCACTGTAAGAGGGTGTAAGTGGTACTTAGACTCTGGTGCATCATTTCATATGACTATAAATAAGGATTTATTTAGTAGCCTAGAGGAGAAGAACCTACAATTACCCATAGAGCTTGGAGATGATGGGAGATATAATACCAAAGGTATTGGCACTGTCACCTTTAAGAGGGATTTAGGCTCCCATCTTCACCTAGAGAATGTAATGTATATGGTTGATCTGAAGAAAAATCTAGCTTTTGTAGTTGTACTTGAAGATAGAGGATATGATGTGGTGTTCAATAAAGGGAAATCTTATCTGAATCATGTTGCTACTGGATAAGTAAAACAGATTGGTGTTCGAGTTAAAAATCTTTACAAGCTAGAATCAATTTCGTCGTACATGCATCTATACCTCTAGGAGTGAGGTGGGGAGATGTAGAGCCTTAGCCTAAAGTTGCAAAGATTTGGGTAGGGTCTATATGAGAGAAATAGCAATTGCAATATAATATTTTCATGGATCATTACCCTTTCGATAAGGGCCCACAATATTTAGTTGTATAAGGATCAATGTCATTTGATGCAGTCAAATCTCGAGTCACAGTTGCAGAGGCTAGTAGCAGTCAGAGACTCAGGAGATAGTTACAGCTCAAAGACATAGTTGATTTAGTATTTTCGATGCTTCTCAGTTACAGTTGTTGCAAGAGTGTCAGCAAAACTGATAGGGAGTTTTATTTGTGTTACATTATGTTCCTACAAAGGAGAAGGATAGGTGCTGTTTAGAACCTTTTTTCTTGCTAAGAGGGAGTGTTAAATTGTATCAAGAAAAGGCTTCATTAAATTATACCTTAGTCAAATGGAGAAATTCAAATTTCTACATCAAAAGGGTGATTTGAGTTGCAATTAGTAGGAGGGACATGGCCAAGTCACTTATTTAATTCAATCAATTCAAGTTTGTGGGCAAGAAGTAGAGTTTTGCATGAGTTGATTTCTAAGATCTAGCAATCCAGTGGATTTATAATTAGTGAAACTCAGTTATCTGAGCTCTAGTCATGTATAGAGTCTATAAGAGTTCAGTTGAGAAGTTATAAATGTTGTTAGCTCACTTATCACTTAGTTAAATAGTCAATTTACTAAAAAGTGAGGAATTCTCTTGGGATTGCGCAACAAAATGGGAGCTCTTCCTATTATTTAGGAGAAATAATTGTGCAAGGAAATAGAAGGAAGCAGGAGGCCTATTTTGGCTAAGTATTGCTTGGAGCAGACATAGGAGGAGATCAGTATTGTAGTGTAGGTTGAGCTTCAAGTATTGAAGTTGTCATTATAATAGATTTATATCTCATATGATATGATACAAACATAGGAGGGGTTTTTCCCAGTTGGATTCCCCAGTAAATATAATGTGTTCATTGTGATTGAATGATTGCATGTGTTTTTATTGTATGTTTTCCTTTCCACAGACTGAGTAGAATAAATTTGTGTCTATTGTTTTCAGTCTAAATTCATTAGCAGCTACAAATTTCGAGTTATTTCTACATGATCTACTATGCTATTTTCTTGCATTATGAAGTGATGTACTATTGACTAATGGTGAGGGGTTTTCTATTATGTTATTTAGTAAGAGTATTTACTATTGTTTAATTGTTATGTGTAGCTAGTTCGTTATGATATGTTGTCTCTGATTTTTTTCAATCTAATTTCTTACATTTTTTTATTGGTTTATCATATTTGCAAATTCTATAATTAGTTAAACAATATTACAACTTGGTTATGCGAGATAATCGATTAATCGTTTTTCAGTGACATTGTTCTTAATTAATGGAGTCGTCGTGGTGACATTTCTTGTAATTAACGATGACTCTATTTTATGTATGATGATGTAACTAAAAGTGTGTGAAGGTGTAAAGGTGTGCAGATGCTTTTATGAAATGTGGACGCCTCTGCATTTTGCATTCCACACAGGTTATCTGCTCACCACAATAAAACCATTAATAACTTTAATAATATTTGACATTGACGGTCCTTTTCAATTTAGCTCCAGAAATTTACGCCACAAAATCAAAGCTATGAATGTTACATTTTGTATACAATATGTTGCACTTAACTGTGTTCCAGATGTTTGAATAGTTCATGGAACTATTGATGTTAATGTATTATGTAGAGGTGTGAAAGACAATATGTTCCCACACCCACCCAGTCATTTTTTCTTTTTATTCTGCGCAAGCCTCTCCTATCACTCTCTCTTGCCCACCTGGTCATTTTCTCATCCACACTCCACATAATGCCCCCCTAAACCCTCCCACCTCCACCCCAACCCCCAACCACCATGGAATATTGATATTTGTGCTATGTTATTTACTAACATTATTTACAATGTTTTTCATTGTCCTATGTTATGTGTGCTTCTTTCCAATGTGATTTCTTACAAGTTTTTATTGTTTTATCAAATTTGCAAATTTTTCTATCAAAAAAGATCACTCATGCAAAATTTAAAAAAATATCTAAATAAATTATTATCATACAGAATGAAAACAAATTTGTACATTGAATAAGAAAGACTACAATATAACTTAGAAAATATTTTTCTTTTATACATACGTGTATATTCTACAATATTCTGATATGTTTTTCTTACTATACCGAAAATATTACAATATATATCCTTTAGCATATACTGAATTTAGAAATTGGTTGAGAAAGTGGCAAAACTTGGTACATATTTCTTCATTGATCAACCATTATTCCTAGAGGTCAATGATTCTATTGATTATGATGTGAAAATGGAGTTTGATTGTTGTGTTCATGTTTTGCAACAACTCTTCTAACAATGTTCTTACAATTTCCAATTCATCTTCGAGTCGCTTAAGCCTTTACTGAAGTTCCAATATTTTATCCATTAACATTAAAATATCTTGACTAAGCATTAAGATATCTTGGCTGAGCATTAAGATATCTTAGCTTTCTACATATACCTTTTCCTATTTGATTCTGCCTTTTCCTTTTTGAGCCATTTGTTTTGCTCTTAGTAACAAATTAAAAAAAACAGTAGACAAATGATAAAGCAAATCGTGAAAAAACATATCAGTTTCAGAAGAAACAAAGAAAATTGGTTTCCTATAACTTTTAGTTATGATATTAGAAACTATTTCAGAGCCAATAGGCATTCATATAATGCATGAAAGGTAATAAGTAATTTAAATCATGAATTGACATCAAAGTTTTGAAAGTACATCTAATTATTATCAATTTCAATGGTATTCATTAACCAATGATCGTCACCAATTTGGATAGAAGTAATTTTGTAATAGCCATAGTGAAAATTCCATGTAAAAATATATAAATACCACGAATGATGGGACACATATTCCAAGCTGGATTGTGGGCACAAAATCTTAGTGTGTGTTCATTTGGTTTTTTATGGCTAAGGAAATTGGCAAAGGCAATGACTAAGGCATTAAAGAGGCAAAAAGGTATTTGAGCACATTTATTTATGAAAATAATGGAGATTGGGAGAACACGAAGGTGAAAGGTCACAAGTTGCACGTGAGGAGGAAATTGAATGAAAATAATGGAAAATGAAGAAAATAGAGGCCTCATTAATAAAAAGGCTTCTGAGGATCAGTTGGAAAGCTTCTTCCTTTTATAGTGAACCCTTTCTCAGTTTAGCTTTGGAGCTCTCTCATTATTCTCTCTCTCTCTCATACTCTTGGACACTTAGAGCTTTCATGGAGCACTTTGGCATTGGAGCAAGAAAGGCAAAGAAGGCAAGAGGAAGCAAAGATCGAGCAGGGAAAGGCAATATCAAGCAGCTACAATAGACTTCATTACAGGTATCAACTTGCATGTGTATTTTCCTTGATAGCTTTGATGAGATGGGTTCTCTCATGCGGTTTGTGGGGGATGTCCGGAATGGATTCGAAGCTGAGTGGGGTGGATCTCCAAATTGAAAAACACATGGTGGTATTGGTCTATGAACCAGAATGAGGATGAATGAAGCCACTGACCTAGTAACCCCTAAACCAGACTATGGGTTGCGATAAAGCCATATTGTGTGCCTCGGTGGGCCTAGGAATCCTTACCGGTGAATGACGGGATATATGGTAAAGCCAAGAGGTGGATTTTCTCTCTGTTGGGCCTAGTGATTATAGGATGGAAAGCATGGTAAATCCCAGAGACTATGTCTAGGTGTAGGCCCTAGTGATCCCTGGATCAGACTTCGGATGCATGGTAAAGCCTGAGAGACTAGGAGGCACTCAAATTCCTCACGGTGTATGTGGCGAACTCCGGTGGAATCCACATTGATTGGTGTTTTTGATGTGTTCTATGAGTCCCATATTCATTATTGGAATATGGCATAGGGGTGATTGGCTGAATTGAGGCTTGTCTTAGCCAATCTATGGTCGAGTGGAATGTGGTAGTCCCATCACCGGTTGATTCATTGCATTATTAATGAAAAATCATTTCCTTGATTTTCATTTGCAAATGTACCAATGTATATATGGATTTTGATGGCTGATATGTTTATTTTATTTTTGTTCCTACTATGTTGGTTTATATGCACATTTACCCTGGAGGGTGTTACAAAGTGGTATCAGAGCATGGTTCAAACACTTGGACTGGATGGGCTCTATCATAGGTGAAATGAAGAACAAAGGTTTAAATTTTAGACCTTTCTTTCATATATGTTATAGATTTCTTTTGTGGAATATTAGAAGTTGAAAAATTTTCCATATTGAAGGTAAATCCCACTGATAATGTGGCCAAATATTCAGATATTGGTTCACAATACTTTGGGAATTATGATCTAAGGAAGATGACCTTCTTGAATGCACCTTGAAACAGGTCATGTTCGAATTTCTACAATAACTCATCTTTTGTAGGCTTTCGAAAGCTGAAAATTTGTCCACATTGAGGGGACATGCCACTAAGTATGTGGTAGAAATGTCAAATATTGGGTCGCAATATTTTAGGAGATATGAGTAAAGGGAGTTGAGCCTTCTGAATGCTCCTAAAATTAAGCCTCAAATAGGTAACGTTGACATTTTTGTTATAACGTTTCTTCTAAGCACTCTCGGGAGCTTAAATTGTTTCTACAATGAGGGTAAATATTACTGATATTGTGATAAAAATTTCAGACATTTATTCGCTATATTTTAGGATATATGACCAGTGGAAGTTGAGCTTTCTGGATACTCCTAGAATTGTGCACCAAATAGGATTGTGTTGCTATTTTGTTATAACTTTTCATCTATGAAATCTCGGAAGTTGAAAATCAAACCATAGGGAGGGAAAATACCACTAATCATATGGTTTAGTTTCCATAACTTGTTCTACTACATTTTAGGATATCTACATTGAATCATTCGTTATATTAGTTTGCATGCAAAGTGCTTGATTAAATGCTTAAATTATTTAATGATTAATTGCATACAAATTGTTTGATAAAATGCCCCAATGAGTTTTTTGTTTGTTGTTGGGGATAGTATTGATGTGTAATAGTATTCTTGTAGTTGATATATGCTTAATTTTATGCAAATAGTTTTCTATATTAGTTTGCATGTAAAGTGTTTGAAGAAATGCTTACATGCAAATGTCATAGTATAGTAGTTGTTTGAAGAAAATGTAAAAGTATGGTAATTGTTTGAAAAAAATGTTATTCTTTTTAGATGGGATAGTATTGTAGTATGATAATATGGATGTACTTGATCTATGACTTTTTTCATGCAAGGAATTTGAAGAGTTGCATGTAAGGAATTTGAAAGGTTGCATGCAAGGAATTTGAAAAGTTGCATGTAAGGAAATGGAAAAGTGGCATGTTTTTAGTTCTTATTTTACAAGTGGAATAAATGAAATGTTTTGAATTAATCTCATACAAAATGTATGAGAAATAAAAAAATCAATTTATTTTCAGGTGTGGTTAAATTTAGTAGAGCTTTGGAGATCCCATTTCCATAATTGGACATTGGAGATCGGGCCATTATAGTAGCTTCCTCCTACTTTAGTGTGGACCATGGATAGTAAGGGAGTATGCTTATAGATTGTTTTAATGCTTGATTAAATGTGTGATATGTGTTTGTGCTTATAAAATTGTATGAAGGAATGCTCTTGCTTTAATATGGTTGTACTAACACAATATGTGTTGAGACAACTGATATGCACTTGCATGCAAATGGGTGCTAGTTTTAGTATTATGACTATGATTGTGAGTTGATTGTCAACTATAAAATGGTTGTTAGTATTGGTGAAAGCTGATTTCAAATTAATAGACACAATGTCTTGATTTTTGGAACATGTGACTGACTGTGTATGGATTACATTTCACTTACATGTTGATTTCATGATACCTACTTACATCCTTGTATGTTAGGTTACCTTCTTGAATATTTTGGATTACATGTATCAATCTTGTAGGTTGATTACAATATTTGATCGCTTATGTTTGACTACATGTGTTTATGCATAGTTGTAGTTGATTTGGCATTGCTTATGCATACTAATGGTTGCATGTGGCAATGTGTACAATGGAGTAATGGTTTTTGTCATGCATGAGGTCATGGTTTGTATAGTTGATATGGTCATGCATTTGTGACTGGACTCTAGTTGGAATGATGTGTATATGGTTTGGTACTCATTTTTATGTGTGTATATGCAATTGTTATGTGTGTATGGTCTTGGTTATGATTATGCATGTATAGTAGGTCAAACATGCCTTGTGAATTCATTGCATGCATTTTGGGTCATCATGATGCTATTGGTTTTTATGATGCTAATGTATTGGCTAAGATAGAGTAGGAGATGTAGATCATCATAATGAGGTTGCAACATTGGACTTTGGGGTAAGCGCAGATCGTCATATAGTTATTGTATGTTTGGCATGCAGGTATGTAAGTTAAGGATTTTAATATGCATTATGTTTATATACATTAGGTTTATGTACATGTATTTTGATGTTATGGTTACATTCATGATAGATGTTGGTTGATTAGTGTATTTATATGCACATGTGACGGATAGTCAATAATGATAATAACTTGTAGTTGTATGTATTGTTATTGTTGTTTTATATTAGATAACCTGATGATTATGCTATATGTCGTTCATGAGTATGTTATAGGTTAACTTGTTGATTGTTATATGATAGTTAGCTTGACGATTCGGTTTTATGTTGTTGATGAGCATGATATATAGCTTATTGTTGTTATATGCTATTAACTTGATGATTAGGGTTATTTCATTGAGATATTGATGTATAATTTGGATTGGTCATATGTGTGATGGTTATGTTCATTTCCTTGAAGATATTGATGTTATATGTATTGTGTTAACTTGGTTTGACCTATGCAGATGGTTATGGTTGTGATATTCAGGTATGAACCAACATATTTGTGAGATGGTGTCATACTAATCTAGATTGACTTTGCATACGTGTGAATGATAATTGTGTATGAGTTTATGATGTGAACATGTTAGTTAGATATTGTAATGTATATCATGATCTTATGAGTGCTTAAGCTGATGTGTTGTAAAGTTATATTGTGCTAACTAGATTGATTGTGCAGACAAGATCACCTCCCTTGAGATACATTAAGGTATCAGTTGCTTATGTCATATATTTGGTGCTTGACTATTGATTATTTCATCTAGTTGATTTATTTAACATGGTATGAATGTTTGATGAATTGCATAATATGAGTATGTGTTCAAATGATCTTGTTTTAAGATGATTGTACTAAAATATATGCGTTGAGACAGTTGATATGTACTTGAGTATAGTAGGTGATATTTGTAGTATTATGACTGATGACTATTAGTTGACTATGGATTATGACATGATTGTTAGTCTTCATAATGGTTGATTTAAAATTGATAGATATGATTGTCTTGATATTTGGAACATGTGGTTGACATGTGTGGGCAGTTGTAGGGAACATGCTTGGTATTAGTGTGACAAGGTAATAATTGATGTGTTTATATAACTAAAAATTGTGTGATGTGATAGTACATGGTAAGACTCACTTGCAACAAGGTAAAATGGTAAAAGAAAGGAATTGTGCAAGAATTTATTTGGCTATGTTTGGAAACCCTAATTCTGGAAAACAAATGATTGCTTTGCATATAGGAAGTATTCTTAACCTTGATTTTGTCTGACATTATGTGGATATGTTCTACATTCATGAACATGCACTTGATAGGTATATTAGCTAGTCTTTAGCTATAGGTGGATCTATTAAAGGATTGGAGTCCCTTGAGAGATGGCATGGATGTATTTAGTTGCAAGTAGCGTGCTTGGCATAATAAGATGAGGTAACTTGTGTATTATTATGGTCAATTATACATTGACAATTATGTGTTTATGGCAGCATGATGCGGGGAGTTGCATGGCAAGATAGGTTGCCATGAAATCTTGAAGATGGCTTAGGTTGAGCTTTCCTTGGGAACTATGGGGATTAAGTCATGGGGACATTCTTGTGCTTTTGGTCTTTTGAGCTTGATTTGAAATTTTGTTTATGTCTGGTGCAAGGCCTTGCCACTTTGTTATAGTATCATATCATTATGGGTTTTCGCGGTATTCTTCTTGGTTCTTTCTTGTCTTCTCTTTTATTGTTTTGAGTCTTGGGAATTGGTTGGGAAAGAGGAAAGTTGATGAAGCTTGGAGCATGAGTAAGCACAGCGGAAGGTAAGACTATGACAGTTGGTAGTAGTATAATCATGAGAAAGGTAACAGGAAAAGGTCAAGTAAATGGATTTGAGGCATCATCTCCCTTGGCTGTGTTGGGAACTATTGTTCTCAATGTTGCGCATATGTTGCATGAATGAAGGAAATTCTCTTAACCTAGACCTTATGTTATTTGGTAATTATGTTATGATCATGATTATGCAATGTTTATATATTTATATAGAATATATATGTATGAATGTCATTGTTTGACATGACCATGATTGTTTTACGCTAATATTTATATATGCATGTATGTATGTATTGGTGTCATTGTTTTACAAGGTCCTCAGGGATCATTATGTGGAAGAATGATTGCTTATGCAGGTGAATGGTATGAAGAGGTTCCTAGTCTTACGAGGAATCAATTGGGAAGAGTAGTCACGAAAAATATATGAGGTCAATATCATGTGGTTATGAGTTGATATTATGTGATTATATTATGTCTATGTTATGGACAAGTTATACCAAGGGATACATCAGCAAAGTGAAAGCAGTGTCGTCTGTGACATGCTAGGATAAGCATGAATAAGACACTGGAAGCAAGGTTTCTTGGTAAGGACAGTGTGGTTTTGGATGTGTAGTACTATTGTTGTGCATACATTGTATATGTTGTACATGTTGCACCTATGATGTGTGCACTTGTGTTGTTGTGTATACACAGCATGTGTACATGTTATTTATGCAATGTTATGTATAGGATGGTACAAATAGGGTTGTGCGATTATTGCATATGGGGTGTTGTATAAATATTGTATTGTCTTCATGACGTATATGTGGAGTGTGTGAATATGGTGCTCTCTGCATGTTGGATATGCAGTGTTGTGCATAGATAACGCTATGTACATGTTGAGAATGCAATGCTATGTACAAGTGGTGTTGTGTGCTTGTTGTACATGTGGTGCTATGTACATATGGTGTTGTCTGCATGAATGTATGAGTGGTTTTGTGTGCATGTGGTGATGTGTACATGTTTTACAAGTGGCATTGTGTGCATGTGATGTTGTGTACATGTCTTGCATGTGGTGTTTTGTACATGTGGTGTCACGTACATGTCGTGCACGTGGTACTATGTACATGTGGTATTGTGTACATGTTGTACAAGTGGTGTGGTGTACATGTGGTGTTGTGTAGGTGGCTTCATGTACATCTGATGTTGTGCACATGTTGTGTAGGTGGTGCAATGTACAAGTGTTATTATGTACATGTTGTACATATGGTACTGGTGCATGTGTGGTATTGTGTACATGTCATACATGTTGTGTTGAGGGCATGTGGTATTATGTATGTGCATCATGTAGTCATGGAATTGTGGCATGTGTACTCGTTGTGTGGTACTCTGTGTAGGCACATGTATTAGGTGGTATTTCACATCGGGTATAGATGGATGCATTACATTGTATACACTAGATGTAGGTGTATGTGTTGTATGTTAGGTGTAGATGCATGTATTGCATGATGTGGTATGTAGTGTAGTTGTATGTGTGTGTGATGCACACTATGTATATGTGCACCTGATTAAGGAGAAGGAACTGGGTGTTTATCGGGTGTAGCAACCGATCCGGAGTGTGTACGGAATAAAGACAAAGGTAGAAGCTAAGGATTGATGAAAGGATAAGTATCATCATTTTATTTCAATTTTTATTATGCATGTGATTTATGACTATGGTATATGATGATTATATGTGATCTATGATTTTGGTTTATGATGGTTACATGTGATTTATAATTTTGATCTATGATGGTTGTCTTTGAGCTAACCTGATGTGATATCTTTATATATGTTGATTTGGTCAAATATGCTAGTTTGACTTGTTGTGATAGGAAACAAACATGATTACAAATGTACCTTATTGACTAGCTACCAATGAGGTATGATGTGAATTCATTTCAATTTATTTCAAATCTAATGGAAGTTATGTGCTTGGTAAAGGAATGCATGAAATGCCCGGTTGGGTGATTGAAATCGGCTGCAAGAATTAGTAGCAGCAACAAAGGAATTGAAGCAGGCAGCAGTATGATGGTAAAGCACTTCAGGAACAGGGCCATTATGGGACACTGGTACCCAATAATGTCCATTGATTTCCATGAGCATGCTATGACTGGTATGATGTGTTAAGGCAGGTATATGCCTTGGTTTTTGTATCTTCTAGTGTGAGGGAGTCTTGCTAAGGGATGGACTTCCTAGGATGGGGGTGCCAGTGGAACTTGGAATGTGAGTGACTGCATAGAAGGGGTGACCGAATTCCCGAGGGATTGTGTAGTAGAGAAGGGAAGGTCACAAATGGATTTGTTTTGGTCATTAACATTATCAGATGGAATTAGATGCACATTGGGAGTGCACCCTGGAGCAATGAGCTAGTAGCTATTCATTGAGACGACAAGTGGCGCAAGTTTATAGCGCTGAACATTGGATGCATATTTGACTTTGTAGTAGGTTCTGGACTTCCTCAGAAGGAGGTGAATCCTAGTATTACTTTGAGGATGGAGGTGTGAGCCTCTGGATTTCCTTGTTATGGATACATGCATCGTATTCTTTTATTTGCTAGTTGAGAAAATGTGAGTATGCATATATGTGTATATGTGGTTATTGGAAATACCGTAATGAGTTATGTTATAAAGCTCCAGTATGTGGTATGTTATCATGTTGTCATGAGGTTTTGATTTTGAGTAGGTATTTCATTGTAAATACTGCAATGAGCTGTGTTATAAAGCTCCATGGGTAGTATGTTTTTTTTTTAGCAGTCTTGCTGGTTATAGGTGTCATTAAACATTGAGGATGGTGCTCCCCCAAGGGGGAGGGTTCTGTAAAATCCCTGGTGAAAATTCCATGTAAAAATATATAAATACCACAGATGATGGAACACATATTCCAAGCTAGATGGTGAGCAGGAAATCCTAGTGTGTGTTCATTTGCTTGTTTATGGCTAAGGAAATTGGCAAAGGCAATGACTAAGTCATTAAAGAGGCAAAAAGGTATTTTAGCACATTTATTTATGAAAATAATGGAAATAGGGAGAAAAGGAAGGTCAAAGGTCAAAGGTTGCACGTGAGGAGGAAATTGAAGGAAAATAATGGAAAATGAAGAAAATAGAGGCCTCATTAATAAAAAAGGATTCTAAGGATCAATTGACAAGCTTATTCCTTTCAAAGTGAACCTTTTTTCAATTTAGCTTTGGAGCTCTCTCATTATTCTTTCTCTCTCTCTCTCTCATACTCTTAGATACTTAGAGCTTTCTTGGAGCACTTTGGCATTAGAGCAAGAAAGGCAAAGAATGCAAGAGGAAGCAAAAATCAAGGAGGGAAAGGCAAGATCAAGCAACTACAACAGGCTTCATTGCAGGTATCAACTTGCATGTGTATTTTCCTTGCTAGATTTTGCATGCATGTAATTGCATGTGTTTCTTTTCTACCATGGCATGGATCTTGCCAGGTGATAGTATTTTCAGCCTAGCCTAGCCATTTCCTAATAGCTTTGATGAGATGGGTTCTCTCATGCGATGTGAGGGGATGGCCAAATTGGATTCGAAGCTGAGCAGGGTGGATCTCTGAATTGACAAACACATGCTGGTAGTGGTCATTGAGCCGAGCTAAGGATGCACGAAGCCACTAGCCTAGTAACCCCTAAACCAGACTATGGGTTGCAGTAAAGCTAGATTATGTGCCTCGGTGGGCCTAGGAATCCTTGTCGGTGAATAATGGGATGTACAATAAAGCCAAGGGGTGGATTTTCTCTCTGTTGGACCTAGTGATTCCAGGATGGAATGCACGGTAAAGCTTGGAGTGTATGTCTCGATGTAGGGCCTAGTGATCCCTGGATCAGACTATGGATGCAGGGTAAATCCTGAGAGACTAGGAGGCACTCAAATTCCTCACAGTGTAGGTGGGAAACTTTGGTGGCATCCACATTGATTGGTGTTTTTGACGTGTTCTATGAGCCCCACATTCATGCTTGGAATATGGCATGGGGGTGATTGGTTGAAGAGAGACTTGGCTCAGCCAATCTATGGTCAGGTGGAACATGGTAGTCCCATCACCGGTTGGTTCATTACATTATTAATGAGAAATTCATTCCCTTGATTTTCATGTGAAAATGTACTGATGTATATATGGATTTTGATGGATAATATGTTTATTGTATTTATGTTTCTAGTATGCTGGTTTATATGCAAATTTACCCCAGAGGGTGTTACAAATTTGCTTATATCTAATTAGAAAATATTGTTATGAAATTAGTTACTTTAGATCATATCCATTTTACTTAAATTACGATTTGAAATAGTCCAATTGATATTATTACAATTCATGATTTCTCTACTTGACATGCTATAGAAATCGATATCAAGATCATATTTTATTAATATCCTAAATCATTTTATTTTCATTAACTAAAGCTGTCTTGTCAATAAATACAAGTCTTTTCAGCATTTATTCAGTGAACCAATGTGTATTTATGCCATTTACTCTATAAACTTGTTTTCCCATCAGCTGAATCTACATTAATGATTTCATATTTGCCAATTGAACTCGTATTATCCAATATCCAATGAAACATGTTTTCAATCCATATGAGGAAGAAGTGTTCCGTAGGAAAATAGAAAAACATACCATAGTATGCATTGGCAATTACTTTATCTTCGCAATTTGCTTCTTTAATTGTGCAATTACTTTATTTGTAAAAAATTGACGATTTTTCACTCAAACCAAGTCACTCCGCACAATGAAACATTGATTGTGATCAAATCAAATTTAACTTTAACTTAATCACCAAATCAAATTTACTTAATAATAAATTTTATCAATTTCTAAAAACATCACAGACTTATGATACAATAAATTATTATTTTTTAAATTAAAAGCATGAACTCATAATACATTAAACTATCTGGTTTATTTTTCAAAGTGTTCTAAAAAAAATTCCATATTTTATTTTGTAATTTTCAATGCCAAATTACTCTTTGCAATTAATTTGCGAAGAAAGAAGAAAGACTATGGAGGAAGTGAGACAAAAGGGTTGAGCAGAGAAACTAAGTGCAAGGATGTTTGCGAAGTAGTAGGAACTATATCGAATCATGTTTTTTTCCTCTGGAACTCACATAAAGCTAGGCTAATTTTGTGAATAACTATTTGGTTGTTGATTACTATGATATTGTTATGACTAACATTGTTGTTGATCCCTAAGAAGCTTTCATTTTAAACTTTTTTTCCATTTTAAACATTTGATCACGATGTTGTGCAATATGCTAAATAAAAAATATTTGTAATGTATCGAAGAAATTACTAAAGATCGATAAATAATGAAGCATAAAATATTAAAGAATATAATATTATAAATGAATCCAATGACACATAGATTACGATCATCTAAAAAAAAAACTAAATAAATTTATATGAAATAAGGTGGAAAACGAAAATCTTGAACAATTAGCAATGTTGGAAGTGTTTATAAATGAAACTAAGTATCAGTTTATGCCCAAAAAAAACACAAGGATTACTGTATCGATAACAACTTAACAAAAAATTAACTCAGTGCCATAATAAGCATAGATCTAAAAAACCTTTAGGATCATTACATACTCAATAGCTACTAACTATGAGGGGTATTTATGGAACATGATTCTTTGTTGCTAAGCTCACTAAAGGTGGAAGATGAAATTCGCATTGTACATGTTATTCTGTATGAGCAAATCTGCCTTCAAAGTGATTTAATTTTTCATGTAAACGCTCATGACCCCCTGCAAATTTACTAACCTATCCTGCATCTACCACAGGTTGCGTTGAAGATTATTCATGATTGAGATAATTGCATTTCAGTCATCATTTATGTTTCTTAGGAGTCGTTCCACAATAATTTTGAGATATGAAAGCTCATCACCAATGTTGTTTTGATCAAATGCAGAATCATTAAAATCAAACCTATTGGTAGGGATATGATCTATAGCCTCCCCTTGACCAATGCTTTGCAGGTGGTATTGACTTGACTCTACTCGTTCACCAACTCCATGCCTCACTATGTCTCATTTGCATGGCATCTTGTATTTTACTAGAGGACGGAAAAACATTGAATACAATAATGTTATGAATAATGAAAACTAAAAAAATCTTTTAATTTCTATGCATGACATTTATCTATATCACTTTACTTAATTCATTGGCTATACCGTATGTCAATTTAAATTTTTCGTTGATTTAGCTGTTGCTTTGCTTTCGGTATTAAATCTTATTTTGCTAATCTTTTCGCAAACCAAAAAAAAAATCCCTAATTTCAAAACATTTTTTTAACTTAGCTTGCAAATTTGTATATTTCCCTTTTCAGTTAACATAAGTATTTATTCAGCAAATCGACATTATATAATGATTACTGTGTTTTAACAAATCGATCAATATTATAAAATAGTATTTTTGGCATTTATTGAGGAAATGCATGCATAAACATAGTTTTGCAACCAGTTTTCATTCTGGCATTATAGAGGGATGTGCATAAAGCAATATGTGCAGCATAATCTTCGTTTATTATCTTTTACACTTTTGTATAGGTTAACCATCCACACATACCTACTTTCTGGAGCATGGATTACTGAATATTTAAAAGTTAATTAAGAACAATGTAAACTTTGAAACGGGAACTGATACTGTTACCTGTTTCGTAGAGATAGCAAAAAAATGACCCGATTTTCAAAAGTGGTGATGCAGAATACACATGTTTTTTTAGAACATGGTTTTTGGAACTTTAATTTTTTTTCATGTTCAAGGATGAAATCAAGTTTTAGAATGGTAGTGATTTTCATGTTGATTTTAAAAAGTGAGTATTTCGCATCACACCTTTTTTTTAAAAGACCTATTTTTTGACTTTTAATTTTCTAATGTGTGAAATGTGAAAAATTATTTTCTAAATTTGATAGTTTTTGAAGTCGTCATCTTATTCATATTTTCTTGTTCTCTATCTTATTTTTTTTTTTTTAGGGGGTTTTTTATTGTTTTGCGTTTTTAAATTAGAAAGTCGATAGTTTGAATTTTAGATAAT